>JASWJB010000365.1:0-39514 GCA_032433595.1 Conoideocrella luteorostrata
TTTTTTTAAAACAAAAATTTATCTTGTTTTTGGTTGCTAAGGCATTATCTCTTGCGGAGTTAATGCCACCTCGATGGCTCAGTTAAACTGTCCCCCGCTTGGCTGGTTACTCACGAGGGATGCTGAATACTCGCGCTCTAACTAATATGGATCCCGTATATGAGACAAACCAAACTCGTGGCACCAGGAGACGATCATGCACAATAATCCATAGTCCGTATAAGGAGTCAATCTCATTTACCTATCACGTGAATAAGAGAAGCCCGCGCTCATTCCTAACTATACCGAGCAATATCGAACTTATTGGCATTATTCCGGTCCCAGTTCTCATAGGCCATCAAAGGACCTGCCTCATCAACTTCCTTTGTGTACATTCCATGCCCCAGGACTACACGATTTGCAAAAGTATTCTCGTCATTAAGTCGACTGACAGCTTGCGATCGTATATTGCCGATATGACATGGTGTTATTAAATCTTGTCGAGTGTGCAGAGGCTTGTATGCGGTAGCTACAGTATTTGGTGTCTTCACACAACTGCGATTAGGATAGATTGTTGAGAAAAAATCCATCAAGAGTCAGACCCCGGCGGCTCTAAGTATTGTGAGCAAAGAAGTATACCGAGCAAAACCAGTAACTAGCCAGTAGTTGATGACACCACCGGTCTAGATTCAGGTCAGTGTGACCCTGGTCATATCCATAGATCGAACCATATTTCAACAAGCACTGGTCATCTGGTAACTAGGCTTGGTGTTTCGCTCCGGGCATAAGCCTCAACTCCTCATCAATAGTCGGCTTCCCAGCGGCCCTTCAGTTAATTGACATTGGACCGCCGACGGCAAATTGGATAACAATTTCGTTAATAGGTAATGAAGATTGTTCATGTATTCAACGTCGAGTCATCTTCAGCGGCGGCAGCAGGATCAGCCGCTTCTGCCTGCGCTTGTAATGTCGGTGCATGTTCCGTTGGTATTCTTACCAAGGTTTGAGGTAGTGCTACGTTCGATTCAGGTGCATCAGCCGTGGCATTATCGCCTGACGGTTTTGAAAGTTTGCCTGCAGAAATATAATCGTTAAAATATAATTGGGCGAGTTGAAGAAACGAGCACTTGTTTACAACATACTGGATGCCATATTGATTGCTCGTAGCACATTATGCCAGTTGCTCATGACTGCTGCAATTGCTGCAGTACAAGTCAGCAAAACCATTGGTGTGAATATGTCCCGATTAAAGGGGCATACCCTCTGTTCCATCAGATAAAGTCGTCAGTTTCTGCTCCAAGGTTTCCATTTGATTTGCGACAGCCGCACTAAGGTCTCGTAGCTCCTTCAGATTCTCTAACTCGGCTTTCTTTTCCTCGATTCGGGCAACGAGCGCCGGTGACTGCGACGATGACGATGCAGAGCTGCTCGGAGCTCGCATTTGTGAGGACAGAGATCTTGTGGCATACGACATTGTCGACGATGGTGTTAGGACGAGATTGTACTTTGTCCAATGCAATCCATAGGCTTCAACTCGAATTGACGCGACGGCAGCGGCTTCCCTCTGCACATCGAACGCCGCGTTCCGCTGGTGGGCCTCGAAAACGTTGACTTATAAGTGGAGTTGGTGGGGCTGTTAACAGTCCACTCACGTGCGTCGCCGCTGGTAACCCAGCAACCAACTCTGTGAGGCGTGCTCAATAATGGGACCGAAGGTAAATACGAATGACAACACCAGAAATTTGTACCCGTCCGAAATATCGCCAAGGAGAGCAATTAACCCAACAACTTTGCAGCACAACAAACGCCGGCCGCCATACAGGATCAGGAACAGAAATTACTGTTGTCACCATTGCCGACTTTTTTTTTCCGCGTTTGCTTTCTTGGACAATAGAGCATTGTGCATAATGAGCTATGGCTAGACTAAACGATGCCCCAATGTCATCGGACAGCCTTGAAACGCGTGCGTTTGCCATCACACCTTCAAGCCGCACTACCAAATAATGCTAAAACCAAAAAAAATGATAGTTCGCAAGAAGATGCTACGACAGAATAGAGATCTCGCAAAGTCCAATAATGTGCGAGCTCTAAGAATACGAGAGTTAGAAAGCGAATGCGCTCTTATGCTGTCCGAAAACCTCGAACTACGCGGTCGAATCCTTGAACTTGAAAAACAGGTTGAGGATAACGAATCACGAAGAATAGCAGATCATGCTTTGGCAATCAAGGCCAAGCTAGAGGCACAACTTAGCGAATGGGGATCACTCCTGTCGGGTTTGGGACTAGAGCCTCCTATGAAGAGGCATTCTCCTCGGATACGGAAGAACGTCAAGCAACGCATGAGCTTTAGTGCTATTAACAGGCCCAGTCCTTCACAGCGGAGGCTGCGCGACATCGCGCGAGATATTGAAGAGTTGGGCTCTATTTCCGAGGCTAGACTCTCCTCGAGGCAATCCTTAAAGTATGTTTCGGTCTTGCAAGGATGTTGAATGAGATGCTAATCCTCAACTGATAGCCCCGAACAAATCCGCGCCCTGCGGTTCAAGGCAGACTCTGAAGAGCTCGAAAGCCCGTCCAAATCTCAAACTATCGGAAAAGAGCCCGTGAAGGTTGATTCTCCCCCACGATCAACTCCAACAAAAACATGTGCACTTAGCCCAAGGAAGGCTTTAGAACCTCCAGTATTTCTCTCTTCTCCAGAAGCAAATCGCACGTCCGATGTTCCTTTCCGCTCTCCGGAAAAGAAGAAGGCAGAGCTTGCCAGCCAACCCCAAAAGCCTATACCACAGCCTGGCACTCCTCTACCAGAACCCATCATTGCACAAATTAAGACCGGATCGAAGCGGAAATACGCTCAAGATGAGTCAGAAAACACCGTACCGCGGCCAACGACAAACGAGAACGCACCACCACGCCTCATGGGCGATAAAATGTCCATTCGAGAGAAGGCAGGGGGCAAGACTCTAAAAGAGCTTACCCATATGCGAAAGGAGGCTAAAGAGAAGCAACCCGGCGGCACTGGAATTGGGCGCAAACCACTTGCCACAAAGAATGCCAATGACGACATGAGCTCACCTAAGAAAGCCGCAAAGCCAATGGCCACGGATGAGGTTGCTACAGTTAAAGCAGAATTGGTTAGATCCAAGCCCATCAAGGAACGAACAAAGCCCAAAGCGAAAAACGATACAGTCCTGAAAGTTCAAGCGGTTCCAGTCACAGAGATCAGACCGCCAACTGCGTCCATTGCAAGCGATCTGACTACGCCTGTCTTGGAACCCGCATTGATGTCACCGAACTCTCCAGGACTACTAAACGATGTTGATGGACCTCGAGGTGATACCCCTCCACCTAGTGACATATCCTTGAATGGCGAGACCTCGCGGCCCAGCAGAAGGAATAGGGCAACCGTCAGCTACGCAGAGCCAAACCTCAGAGATAAGATGAGGCGGCCAACCAAGGAGCTTTATGATGCAGTGACGGGGGAGGGCAAGTTTTCAAGAAGAGCGAGCCAATGCGACCAAACATTGTCTGAAGGACACCTGATTAAGCGCGAGTCTGATGCCGGTGATTCGCTAGGGCGCATTCCTGCAGCTCACGTCGAATCCAACGCTCCAGAGCCAGGCAGTATTTCTGCCAGCCCTTTGGCGAAGAAGGGCTCAGCTCAGGATCTTTCTACGGCCATGGTGACAGGGCGGCCACGGCGACAATCACGAGCTGCTCACTTGGCAGCCGATTTGAGCATGGAAGCTGACGACGATGAAAGCGGCGACGTGGACGTGTACGAATTTACCAGCTCATCGCCGCAGATCGATAAGGACGAGTCTGTGGAAACTACAGGGACTGGGCGCCGTCAAGGGGCAAATACACGACGACGATCGGCAGCTGTGGATAGCGAAAAGGGCAGTACTGCCAAGGAGCGCAGTGCTTCTAGACGACGAAGTATGATGGTGTAATGAAGTTTGCTTTTGGGGCGTCGTTTTCTTTTGTTTCTACGCAAGCGAAGTGATGATTCTAGAGCATTGGCGTTTATGCTTGTTTGGACACGCCTCGAAGAGGATGCATATATTTCCAAAGGGTCATGATTATGAAGTTCGGTTGGATGCTCGATATACCAAGCGATGAACTTGATTCTTTGTATTTACATTATTTTGGATCTTTAATTTCCTCGGCTTGCCCCTTGAGTTGGAATAAACTTGTCCAGCGGGGAATGTTTTTGGATATCACTAATTGTTCGTCGTGTGGGTTATCAAGTCATCAGACGCCACTATTCGAGCAAGAATGTATGTGTTCATGACGATGCTTGTTGTGATGATGAGATGGGTCCTATCTCCCGGTTTGCTCATGATGAATTGCCCGCCGGCTCGACAGGTTTTGTATAAGTAACTTTTTCGACGGCGACATTTTCGTTGCCTTTGTCATCTTTGCGGAGTTGATAAACATATAGAGTGAGTGATATGCCTTGGACCTACACAGTTCAATGTCAGTCATTCCCGCAGCACGATACAATACCCGTCAGCAATAACCTGGGCTCACTGCTTCAAGGTCACTGTCGAGGCAAGGGGGACAGAAAACATACATCCATCAAACAAAAACTTGGCGTTGGATCCTCCTCCTCCCCCCACCCATTCAAATAAGCCCCCGTCGCGCTCCCCGGATTCACAAAAAACTTATCCATGTACTCAAAGGCGTCGAATTTATGGGTACCACCCCAGCACAACACATCGACATCCAAACGATTGGCCTCCGCGAGAAGTAAGTCCGGTTCGCTGGACACTAGAGTGAAGCCTTCGAGGAAACCGATTCGGATGCTCCCATGAGTGACGACCTGTGTGAGGGGCAGGGAAGTGGCTTCTACGTCGTACCTGCCCTTGACGATCTTGAGGTCGGGCGTGATGGAGCGGAGATATTCATATGTTTGTTTGTCGGTGAGGTTACCGAGCGAGAGGGTTTGGCCAATTTTTCCGGGGGCGAGGAGTTTCTTGAACTGTAGCTTGTTAGTTGGATGGCAGGAAGGAGGGTCAAGAAGGCAAGGCTGGCTGGTTACCTTTGCTGGGATGTCCAGTGCGCGATCGGGAATATGAAGGTCGCCGATAACGAGGATGAGGAACGCCATGGTTGGATCGATTGGCGAAGGAAGAGGAGGATGTGGGCGTTGAGGGAGGTCGATTGAGGTTTCGTCGAGGAAAGCCGGGCAAGTGACGGGGCTGCGCGATTGTTTGAAGTAGTGATTTCGGAGCTACATGAAATGGAGGTTGGTATGACGATGGAGCTGGAGGGGCCGTCGTCGCAAACACGTCCCAAGCTAGAGAGAGCTCCGGGCAATGCGCCAGCCTGGACATCTAGTGACCCACTCTGTCAACTCGGCTCGTAATTGTGAGTAGACATAGGTGGAAATCATATAACATAAAATGCAGTGTTATACTATGCACAGGCTTTTACCTTTTAGTGCAGAGGTTACGTGCTTGCTGAAATAACAAGAATGGAGTATGTGCTAGTTAGTCTGTTTTCAACAGGTTGTATTTACAGGAGGGAAACCAGGGTGCGCTAGGCTGACTGACTTCTAGCCATGAGCACGATTAATTATCTAGCCGCTCGGTAATGTCAGAGTAAACACCGCGGCAGAGATCATGTCATCGTCGGAAAACATTCTGAACACGCTCACTTTGCCGGTCTAGGGTGAGTTGAACGTAGGTACGGAGTTTGGAGTATCCTCGCAGACCGCCTTCAATATGCCCCACTCTGCGATGCTACCACTGGTCTTATCGTCCCCCCGCCAATCGCCGATAAGGAATTTTTTTGTGCAAAGGAACTGCATGGCCGAAATTTTGCACCGCCAGTGCCGCTTTGACGACTAAGGCCCAGCCCATCCATCAACTTTTCTGTGTCTGATCTTGTGACGCAGTCGAGACATGGACGACAAGATGTCGACACCGACTCCGACTTTGGCTGAGAAGCTGGACAAGATCAAGTCCCCTGGCCTGCAAAGCCAGCAAAGAGTGAGAATCCAGCTATGCCTGTGAAAAAGAATTGGTTCAAACGTACACCAAGACTAACAAATCTCTACTTCTTGCAGACCGTTGTCGTACTCCAAGCTGTCGAGTCCACACTAAAGGAGCAAAACACAGCCCCGACCCCGACCGGTTACTTCGCTGCTCTATTAGCTTTACTACAACAAGCAAATACTAATGGAGATGTGAACGCCGAGTTGGCCACGCCCGTGGTCTACCTCTTGGACGTTGTTACACCGTATGCTCCCCCGGCGCTGCTTCGGTCCAAGTTTACGCAGATTCTTACCCTCCTCGCACCCGTACTATTAATGCAAGATGCCGAAGCGATTCTGCTTAGAACGTCAATTGGATGTTTGGAGTCGCTGCTTCTCGCCCAGGATGCGTCGTCATGGGAGCTCTCTGTCTCACAAATCGGCCCGCGCCGCGCCGTCGCCGGCTTGCTCAACCTGTCCTTGGACCATCGCCCCAAGATCCGAAAGCGAGCCCAGGATGCCCTGAAAAAAATCCTCAAAAACCCACCTCCTAGCCCTTCACTGGACCATCCCGCTGCCGACATGTGTGCTCAAACTGCGCTGAAGAATTTGGAGGATTTAACAGTCAAGGCCGCTGAAGCGCGCAAGGGCAAGAAGTCAGCAGACTCTACGCATGATCCTGCTTTGATCCATGCGCTTCAGCTGGTCAAGACTGTGGCGGCCGCGAGCGGTGGTTGGCCTAGCACTAAGATCGAATCTCTCTGCGAGCTGCTGCTTGGTATTGCTAGAACCGGCAACGAGTACATGACCATGGCTGGTTTCGAAATTTTCGACTTGATTTTCGAAGGCATGAGCGACGAGGTCTCCTCTTCCAAGCTGCCGCGACTCATGGAAATTATCTCGGAGCTGCGACCAGCTGCTAACGACACACAGCTTGTTCCAGCTTGGCTTGCCATATTATCCAGAGGATTCGACGTTTCCGCCCAGATCGAGCCAGATGATACTTTTCTCAAATTGCCGGAGCTATTTGCGATGATTGCGCAGTTTCTTGAATCTCAATCAGAAAACATCCGAATCTCAGCTTCCGAGTGTCTCGTCTCTTTCCTTGCCAACTGCATCCCTCAGCAAGCCATCTTGGGCCCTTCAATTTATGAGGAAAAAATACTTGATAAGATTACCAAGACGGCTGAGTCACTGCTCACTGTGCAGTATCAAGCTGCTTGGTTGCAGACCTTTAACGTGCTCGGCGCCATGTTTACCTCGTTTCGATGGCAGTCATATCCTAGGATGATGACCATTACCAAGACGATTGGTGAGATTCGCGAAAACTCCTCGTTCCGCAACAAGAAAGAGGCAGATGAAATCATCGGTCAGGCTGTTCAAGCGATGGGTCCTGAGGCAGTACTTACTGCCCTGCCCTTGAACATTATCAAACCTGTCAAAGGCGAGGCGGGACGAGCGTGGATGTTTCCCCTTCTCAGAGACTATGTCAGCAACACTGAGCTGGACCACTTCAAAACCGAAATGATCCCCCTGAGCGAGCTCATGTTCCAGAAAGTGCTGGAACATGGCTCAGCCGACAAGACTATGGAAGTAAAGATTTATGAGACTCTCGTACAGCAAATCTGGGCTACACTTCCCGGATATTGTGACCTTCCGCTGGATCTCATGGGGACCTTTGACCAAGGATTTGCTGAAATGCTAGCAACCCTACTTTACAAGCAAGTTGAGCTGCGATTAGACATTTGCCGTGCTCTCAAGACCTTAATCGAGTCAAATCAAGCCATTGCTGGCATTGGAGATGACGAGGAGGATTTTATGCTTCAGAGCAGGGTGTCCCGAGACACTGCTCAGAAGAATCTCACTTACCTGGGACAATACGCTGGAAACATGCTTGCTGTTCTCTTCAATGTCTATACCCAGACGCTACCGCAGAGCCGCGGCCCTATTTTGCAAACCGTCAATGCCTTCCTCAGCATCACTCCTCACCAGGAGGTTATGGACACCTTTGATCGTGTAAGCAATATGCTTGCCTCGGAGCTTGAGAGCACCCAAAAGCCCAATGATAATGAGAAGGGCCAAAAAGAGAAAAACCAAAAGGGCAAGGACCACATGCCCTCCACTGCACAGACTCTGATGGACCTCGTCATCACCATGTCAGCATACCTTCCGCGGGATAGTTTCGCAGCCCTGTTTGAGATTGCCACTGTAATTATATACAAGGAAGATGAGCCACAGCTCCAGAAGAAAGCCTACAAGCTCATTCCACGCCTGGCAACCTCTGTGCTTGGTAAAGCCGCTCTTCAAGAGCGGAACACCGAATTGCAGCAGCTCATCCTGTCTAGTTCTGAAAGGGTGTCTGCACCAGCCAGACGTGAGCGATTGGCAGCTATTGCCGCTCTCCTCCCGTTTACTTCTAATGATTCTCTGCATTTCATTCCGGCTGTGCTTAGCGAAGTCGTCATATGTTGCAAAGAGAATAACGAGCGCGCTAGGGAAACTGCTTACGACCTCCTTGTCCAGATGGGTCAGCGTATGGCTGACGCTAATGGTGCTAAAATCGATAACACCAAGGTTCCTCACATGCCTAATGATGCACCTGCCGCAACCGCTAATATTGAGGAATACTTTACCATGGTCAGTGCCGGTCTGGCTGGCAGCACACCGCACATGATTTCCGCTTCCATTACCGCCATCAGCCGTCTGCTTTACGAATTCCGCTCTTCCCTTAGCGAGCAGACACTCTCGGATCTCGTCCAGACCATGGACCTGTTCCTCACCTCAAACAACCGCGAAATCGTCAAGAGTTGCCTCGGTTTCGTCAAAGTCTGCGTCATCGGTCTCCCCGTCGAACTCATGATCCCCCGGCTTGCCACTCTCGTCCCTAATCTTATCGTTTGGAGCAATGAGCATAAGGGCCATTTTAAAGCTAAAGTAAAGCATATTATTGAGCGCATGGTCCGCCGCTTTGGCTACGACCTCGTCCATAAGAACTGCCCAGAGAGTGACAAGAAACTCATCGTCAACATCCGCAAGACCAAGGAGCGTACCAAGAAGAAGAAGGACGCCTCCAGAGCTGCTGGCGACCAAGACGCCAGTGACGACGAGAACGACGACCAGCCCGGCAAGCGACGATTCGAGAACGAGTACGACCAGGCCTTGTATAGTAGCGACTCCGACGATTCTGCAGCCTCCGATGATGAAGCTCCTCGACCCAGGAAGAAGGCCTCCCAAAAGGGAGGAAAGACATACATCGTGGAAGATGAAGATGAACCACTAGATCTTCTCGATAAAAAGGCGCTCGCAAACATATCATCCACCAAGCCCAATAAGCTCCGCAAACCTACCAGAACCAAAGCCAAAGTTGATCTTGATGGGAAACTCATACTCGGTCAAGACAGTGACTCTGATGACGTTGCGGTGGACAGCATGGATGTTGATAAGCCCGAGCCCTCCGGAGTGGGCGCTTACGTAGCTGCTCTCAAGGGCAAAGACGCAGCTAAACGGGGACGCGGTGGCAAGCTCAAGTTCTCGAACAGAAGATCCAAGGACGACGAGGAAATGGACGAAATGGACGAAGACGATGCTGCGGCAATTAAGAATAAGATCAGC
Organism: Conoideocrella luteorostrata; assembly: GCA_032433595.1. Lineage (NCBI taxonomy): Eukaryota > Fungi > Ascomycota > Sordariomycetes > Hypocreales > Clavicipitaceae > Conoideocrella > Conoideocrella luteorostrata. The sequence continues at coordinate 9,572 of JASWJB010000365.1, forward strand.
CCTGGAAGAGGTGCAAGAGGAGGAAGAGGAGGGAATGATAGGGGTAAGTTCCGCGGAAGGGGAGGTATAAGGGGCGGGCGTGGTGCATTCGGAGGAGGACGAGGTGGTCGGGGTGGCATTGCAGCTGGTAGGAGAGGATTGGGTGTAGAAAAGAGTCATGGCCCTACTGGACGCGGCGTTGGCAAGTCATGGAGAGGAAGGAATTAAGCGATTGAGCAAACTCATGATTTGAATTAAAAATTGCGATCTGGGCGGGGGATGCGTTGCTTTCATAGAATGGACTAGCCCGTCAACTCCTGGGATATACCCGCGGGCACATAACCGTGTACGTGGACGATTTGCCATGATGACTTTTCGGGGGCGTTTTGATGCAAAATAAGAGCAATACATACATGTAGATTCACTTTTGATTCACGGTTGCTTACTGATGCACTCGTACTGAAGTTCAATGCTTCCCGGTAACGCCGCATAAATTTCTAAGTATGTTGACCACGTTTGGTTTCTACCAATCTGTCAAATTGAGAAACCCCTCCATGAAAACTGAAAAAAAAAAAAACCAACAATTGTCAAACACCCGACTCTGAAAGACCACATACTAATGCCTTATTGATTCCTTCCATGCTGATCGAGTCAATTTCTGTGTGTCCTGTCTCTTGCGTCTATCATGCCGATTTACACAGGGTATCTCCGTCGCACAATCAAGTTTATGCCAAAGTCGTAATAATTAGCTCATGAATCAGTAGCTTAATGTATCGTCATTCATTTTATATCGTCATAAAGTATTTCTATGCCAACACCGTTGCTATGCGGAACTCGTGTTAAAACCAAACGGACACAAATACAGTTAAGCAGTCAATGTGGACAGATTTCCATTAAAGCCACTCAATCGAGGACAATGACGTTTTCTGGTTGGCGGGATCGAGGACGACGGTCGCGCGTGTTGTTTTGGTAGTGGTCATCACTGGCTGGTCGTTTGGCATGCATCCGATAAGAACTTTGATGAATTGGCCTCTCTGCCTGCAGAGAGCTTGATCTGTTGCGTGTGTGAGTGTCCGCTAAAGATGTTTTGAAATGCATCTAGGCATAACTTACTCTTGCTTGATTGGCCGCCTATGGATCAATTGCTGCTGCCCTGGCGTATGTTGACGTCCGGCATCTAGACCATTCAGCGGTGGACCGTAAGCTCCTGGATGGGAAAACACGACAGGCCGTTGGGAGTGTGGCGGCGGAGCGTGATATCTTGCTGGATACTGCATGGGACCCGACCTGGAAAGCGGAATTACTTCAACACTAGCATTGCCGCAACCATCACGGAGTATCCTGGACCCTTCACCTGAAGATACCATCCTGTATGATTGAGTGGCCGTGAATGGCTCCTGCTCTAATTCAGCCACCGAACCATCAGTGTGTAGCGATCTCCTTTGTTCTTGGGCCGAGGCAACCCTCTCATAAAATCCTCCCCGATCCTCCATAAGGATTGGATTAGAGCGTGTCCCTGGTCGTGATGCATTCACTACAATCCTATTGGCTCTGGGAACAGTGGATGGGACCAGTTGTTCATCTGGCCGGGCCCAGCCGTGGGCGGAGGGGCCTGCGTGGTCAGAGTTGCCACGAGAACTTGGGTTTCCCGTATGGTCAGGGAATACGTAGAAAGGGGCGGCTTCAATTGTAAAATCGCAGGGCTGCAATCGTTGAAACGCGTGGTCGCTGATTACTTGCCGACTCCCTTGGTCAGGAGCGTCCCGTGAGAGGTCATCCGTTGGAGATAGGCTCCGAAACTGATGGAACAGCTCCTGAGTGCGAGAAGTCAAGTGGTCCATAGGGTCATGCTGCCTTGAAGGCACAGGTCTCACAAAGGCTGGCTTCATGGTCTCCGAAGATATTGGTTCAATAGAAGGCACAAGCACATCCCGCAAGCGGTGAGAGATTGGAGACATTATTCCCGACGAAAGGCCATTCGTCTGGTGCTCATAAGCCAAAGGATTCAAGTTGTTACGAGGAAGCCGCGATTCAGTAATATGATTGGAGAATGGTGGAGGGGTGTTGACTAGATGACGGTGTGTTGGTGAGTCCCTTATACCATGACCAGCACTCACCTGAAACCTAGCGGGACGAGCAGGTTGCTCGAATGGATCATCACTGTAAACCGTAGATGGCTGATGGCCATCACCATGCTCTGGATGGATTTGCGGGCGCGAAGGGTCATATTCGCCAGTATCTCTCGCAAAAAAGCCGGAGGCATGGGTGTCTTGGTCTCGATTACGCCGGATCGCCTCTTGCCAAGCGCGATATCTCTTAAAACCACGCTGATTATTTCGGCCAGTTTTGGAACCAAAATCCGCGGATTTCACAAGGTCCATTCCTTTGGCTTGTCCTAAGCTCCGAGGCAGCCTTGGGGTTGCTCCTAGTAGCTGACCACGTTCTACAATGGTGATTTGTGAGACTGGAACTGGTCGTGGGATAATAGGCACGGATGCTGATAAATCCAAATCTTCAGTAGACGAGTCATCTGTGATGTCTTCGTCGGACTCATCATCCTCAGAGTCTGAGATGATAACCACTTCACGAAGGATTTCATCCAACTGGTCTCGACCAGTTTCTTCATCTCCTCGCCACTTGACGATGATGTCGAGGCATAGCTCTTCCACAGCTTTTCGGGCCCGTTGCCATCCTGCTTCTTTCAGTAGTTTGTCATACGTCGTGTGGTCATGTCGAATATGAGCAAGGACTGCTAATTGAACTCGGCGAGCAAGAGGTATATCATCAGAAAATCCAACGGGCTGTTCTGCTTTTCCATTTTCGCGCTGGGATGTGTTACGGTTCGTCAAAGAATGCTAAAAAATATCATGATTGAGGATACTTACCCGTGTAAAGGCGTGGTCAATGATTATCTGGCGGTCAGTATTGGGTATGCGAGGAAACAGATCACGAAGCGCCGCATCTGCCTGGGCATGATACTCCGCCTGGGACTCGGGAATCGACTCTGGTTTCCCATCCGGCGTCACCGCGCCTGATTGCGGTAGATCCGCTATGCCCTCTTTTGCCTCCTCAACTATGGTTTGTCTGACATGGTGACCTAACCTGTTGACCTGTTGGGAGAGACCGTCGGCAGCAAGCTGACGAAAGTCAGCGTTTCTTCACAGAATATGAGATATGTGACTAAGAGCCCATACCGATACTATAAATATCATAGCATCTTTCTCGCGGGAAAGTTCTTTGCATGCGGATGTTAATTCTGGGTTGCCGATAGGGACAAACTCGAAGCCCGGGGGCGGTGTCTTTTGGCGAGTGATCTGTCATAGATGAGTTTTATGCCAGGGAAACGGACACAACTTTGTTTGCTTATTTCTACCTGGACCTCAAGTTTCTTCTTCTTGTCTTTGTTCGCAACAAATTCGAAATATGTATGATGTGTGGACCTTGGGATGGCTGGCTTTGCCACTAGACCTTCGGGAGCGGGTGCTAGGGGGTCAAACTGAGCTCTCCGGGCTCGTTTATGCCTCTCCTTTGACCCGCTCGCTCCAGCAGGAAGGAGGATTTTTCGCTTTTCCCTCCCCATGGCTTAACAGACTATTTGCAAGCTTACCATGATGAAGTATGATAAGAGGATCCACAGCAAACAAGAGTAAAATGGACACTATCTTCAGGGGTGGTGAACCGTGCCGTTTGGACCCTTCTAGATTGGAATGGGAATCTTGACAAGATCAGTGGATTCGCTGGATACGCAAAGTAGGCGAGAGGAAAAGCCGGAGAGGTTTGAAGGGCGGGCGTTCGACGCAGCTTCAGCTCAGGAGCCGTATCAGGTAGCAGGTCCCTCAAAAGGATCAGATTTACTGTGCAGACGCAAATAAGTCAACACCGCACAACGATGACGCTGCAGAAGGGAAAGAGCGAGACGTTGACGGCGAGGGCTAGACACCAGAGATTGACTGGCAAAATGCCAGTTGAAGATGTAAAGGACAAGCGGCACCGATATAAACTGGCGGTCTTCAGTTTCGGGTACCGATGCGATGCCTGGCCGCATTACCTAATCAAATATGATTGGCTCAGAAGACCTCAATGGTGCCGTGCATGAAGCAGACGAGGAGGGCGCTTTCGCAACCATCACGTGGAGCAGCATAGGTCGTCGGCCAGGGTATTGGCTATCCAAACCGGTGCCCAATTGACTGATGTCGATTTACAAGATGTACTGCTGGTTTAGAGTACAACTAGGTGGCTTGCAGTGATTTTTTCTGTTCTTGACGACAATGATTTTGGTGGGGCATTTGGAAACTAGTGACTATACGGATCGACGAAAAAATAGAAGTGGACGGGGGGAATTGAAATGCCGTGCATCGGACGGCAGATCCTCCTGGCTTAAGTACGTGGCTACAGTGATGAAGGCACGGAGGTGTGTATCGCTCTTCCCGATTATATCATAGATATGTTATAAGCAGCATGGCACGAGATGAGACCAGCCCTAGGCAAATTTATGCGTAACGACGGCTTTACGACCATAAATCTTAAGTCAACGATTCTACCTTACATAGCTTAACTTTGGCTGAGGCAGTTAATTCTGAGCATGCCTTGTTAGCATGCGCCTAACTTGATCGTTTGCTTCTGACATTTGCGCAAGCAGCTTATGTGCGTGGTTTTGGGATTGATTGATGGACAATGTAGGATTCACGATACGGCAGGCATGACCAAGGGAGGGAAACCATCCAAGTTTTCGCCTGAGAATACTGCATCCTACCATGCTTTTTCCCTCATCTGAATGTGTGTGAAGTCCTGCACCCTCTCTTGCACGTGATAACTACCTGAACAGATAAGATAATCCAACGCTCTAGGAATGGACGCTTTTGCTCCCCCCAAAAAAAGGGTACATGGGTGTGCATCGAGCAGTGACGGTCGCATGACGTTCGAGTGAGCTTGGACTTTATGCCAGGCCTGAGAGGACACGCATCAATTATCACGCAAGCGCCTGATTATATCACCGTAGGAATGAGGGTTAACAGGCGTGAACAACAGTTGAGCTGTGATGAAAACATCAGTTGCGGCTGTATTGTGTTTCAGATTCAATTATAATTTGCCAATGAACAGTCGTGGTTCGGTGCCTCGTACACAGCATGAGTTTAGAAAGAGGCAGCTAGCTGGATACCCGCCCTCAAAAGGTTTACGAGGGTTGGAGGGGCAAATATTGTAACCAAAGCGGACCAAGTCTTGACGAAGCACACGCTACATGATGATCTTTGTGGCGGAGATTGTTGTGTGGGTGAATTGCCAGGTTTCACGACGCATGGAGAGCGGAGTACGGAGAACATGCACTGCCACAAAAACGCCACCAAAACAAGATGATGTCTAACTTCTGGCAAAGTGGCAAAAGAGCAGATTCAGTGCAGCACGTGATATATCACATGAGTACACCAATAGCCACAGACCTAAGAATAAACCCAGGTGGGGCGAATGCGAGTTGAAGCAATTGCGAGGCAAGGGATGTGGGATAGATGTGGGATACGGAATCGTACAGCCACGCTCCGTTAGGCGTTAGTGTGCCTTGAATGGTAGGTTCCGGTGCCCAGGCTGGTGCTTCTGACAACACATTTGGATTCCAGACAATCAGCGTTTGCCCACGCACTGCCGCTCGGGTTGTTCGGAAACCCGAATGGTGCCTGTCTGCTTATTTCCGACTGTCTTTGCTCTGACCGTGAACAGTGCCTACACAGTAATATTGCCCTTCCGACGGCCAGCCCTGTTATTACGGCAATTCCGACCAAGCCCGTGTCAGAACGTCTTCAAAGCACGTCCAGAATAGAGCGGTACAATCTATTGTTAAGTAAGAAATTCACAACTTGCAAAGGAAATAAACAGTACGTGACGAGCGGTGTCCAAGCAATAATCAATTGCAACCAAAGGTCGGGTCCGAGCAAAAAGTCGTCGTGGCTCTATCTTCAAGATTCGTCAGCCTTACTACTTGAATCACAGCTGGCCCACCAGGACTGGTCAAAATCTGACGAGATTCTGCAATGGCTACTGGCTATTACTGAGGGAACGGGCCTGTTGGTCGGTCGGATTGGTTATCGGCGCCGTTGGTCTTATTTGAATCCTGGGAAGGGCCTGCAGCTAGTCACGAAACAGGTAGCCGGCGTCGTCATCCCATCAAGTCCGCGGCGTGGTCGAACGGCCAGCGAGTCCCGAAAGGGGGATTATTGAACGGGTTGCAGGAGCGAGACGCTGAGTAGATTGCATGAGTGCGAAGCTCGCATCGGCTTCAGCCCCAGTGGCCGAGCAGGTTTCTTGGCTGCGAGAAATGCGTGGGAAGTGACTTCCAAGTGGGGCGCTTCTCTAACGGCGGCCGGAACGATCCAATCACAAGTACATATCGCCGAGGCATTGCCTTCCCAGAGCGACAAAGAGCTGACGCGTCCACTGCCCCCTCCCCCTCCTTGATCCCTGCTGGCTCACGCCAGGCCTGCCAGACTCCGCCAGGAGCCCCGGCGCATGTACCCAGGCCGGGTCGGGATTGTCCCAGACAGTCTGGGAAGACTCCGTCAACAAGGCATCCGTTCCATTCATAGCCATACTTGGCCCCCTTTCTGCCTGAATCTCATCTTTTTGTTCTTACTCCCACACTTCTTCAACATACGTCGAATCTTCTAATAACTTCACCAGCGACACATCATCGTCGTCGAAAGCAACTGCATCATATCAATCGCCACCTCATCAATTACAACTTGCACCACGCGGCTTGACATCGGTTTTCTCTGATTGCTACCATCCAACGCCATCGAACCCGGCCGCTGTGCCTACATACTGAACAGTCTCAACATCACAATATGTCGAATTCCGGCGAGAATCACGTCGATTTCGACGCTCTTCTTAATTTCCCACCCGAAGATTACAGCAATGCCTTTAATTCGCCTTCGTTGTCACCGTCACCGAGCTCAAAACCTACGTTTGCGAGCCCCGTGACCGCTGCAGTGACAACCCCGACCATGCCGACCTCGTCTCACTCGATGACAGGCCCTAGCCATAACTATGGCATGTATCCTCAACAGACTGGTTTTGTCCCAGGTGCTATTGCACACACCATGGCTGTCAACCAGACCCACGATGCCGGCTACCAGGCTTTTAACAGTTTTGAGTACATATCCGGTTTGAGTCCAGGCGATGATACCTTCAACTTCAATGCCTCGCCTTCCCAGGGAACGATGGACTTGGAACTCGACTCCCAAGCGGACTCCCAGCAGCTCTTCCCCACTGTCAACCCTAGCAACATTGAACATGACACCTCGTCCATGTCGTCCCAAACTAGTAGCGTTGGACGCCTTTGGCCCGGTGCTCATTCTCAAGCTGCCCTGGCAAAGGCCCAAGCTCAGCAGCGACAGCAACAGCAACAACAACAGCAACAGCAATTCATTCAACAGCAGCAACAACAGGCTCAGCGACAAAATTCCCAGAAGCCTCGTGGCAAGGCTCCTCAGCCCACGGATCCCATTGTCGAGCAGAAAATCACCCAGCTTCTTAATTCGATGCGGGCCAAGCCTGCTGGTGCCGAGCCTGAATCTGAGTCCTCTCAAAACAACCTTGTGAGGTCAAAGAAGGACGAAGAGGAGATGGATGAAGACGAGCGCCTGCTTGCTAGCGAAGAAGGCAAGAAACTTAGCAGCAAAGAGCGACGACAGCTCCGAAACAAGGTCTCCGCCCGTGCTTTCCGATCTCGCAGAAAGGGTAAGTTTTTCATTCTGCTCACATTACTTCAGAAACAACTTTTACTAACAATACCTAGAATACATCACTCAGCTTGAGGCCGAAATTGCCACCAAAGTTAACGAGAACGGTGACTTGAGATCGCAAAACCGTGCTCTCCTGGATGAGAATAAGCGCCTGTCGGATCTTACCCGCATGCTTCTCTCCTCCCCATCATTTTCCAACTTCCTCGACAACCTCAGCACCAACCCAACTGGTCTTCCCCAATCCTCCCCTATCAAAGTTGAGCCAACTCAGCAGCAGGATCAGAACCAAATCCCCAAGGACGTCAACCCTTACAATGGTCAGTTCTCGTCGCAGCAGCAAATTGGAATGGCCATGATCCCTGAGTCTGCTATGGACTTCTCTCTTCTCACCCTGGACAACTCTGCCTACAACTTCCAGCCTCAGGTGTTTGTTGTCGACACCCCTGAGATGCCCAACGCTATTGATACTTCAGTTCTCTCCGGCAAAACATCCAACATCGTGGAGGAATCTTTCGGTTCCGACGAGGAGAAGGTTGAAGCGCCTGTGATTGAGCGACCTGTTGAGACCAAGGCAGCTGAGCCTGCCCGTGCAGCGCCCGTTGACGAAGAGTTTGAGGCCGACCCCGAATTCGCCCTCTTCCACTCTGAGCCTGCAACCACAGCTGATACTCCCAATGAATTAGACACCGAGAGTCTCTCGGGTGTTGACATCTTTGGTGGCATCGAGTCTGAGAAGTTTCTCGCTCGCTATGAACTTATTGATGCCACTGAAGAAGAAGCCTCGGCCGCTTTCGCTATGGCCCGCGTGCAAAGGATCAGTGCTGGTATTGACTCTGTTGTGTCAAGGTTAGAGCTCCTGACTATGGATCTGTAGACGGATCTTTCACGACAAGTAACAATCAGGCATGTCACCGCGACTGGAATTATTATTCTTACGATCTTCTTTGTGTACATCGGGTGATATTTTGGCGACTTCTACGGCGTATGGGAAAATCACGGATTATCAGGTCAACAGGGACTGGACAAAGGGGGATATTTCTTTTTGAATTCTAGCGAACAATGTGTTACATTTTAGCACTCTGTATAGATAAACGGGCGAGAGCCGGGCTTCACGCCACTCGATACTCAAATCAAATAAAACCAGTTAAACTCAACTTTCACTCTACTGCTTTAAGTGACTAATTCACAATCTTTTACCCCCTGCTCGCCCAGCGTGAAGTTCAGATATGTGTACGGGAGTATAGTGTGTGATTTTGTTGACAGGCGTTTGATGCACTGCATTGCAGCCCTGAGCCATCCAGATATATGTACCCCATAGATTCGACGGAAAATAGAGAATAGGTACAGAGTGTCTCATGCAGAATACGGAGCCTCATGGAACATTTCTGTTACCGATCTGCCGATCCGTTACGCAATGACGTCGAGGCGTGGGATCTTGTGTGCACGTGTGATAAATTAAGTCCGGCGCCAGGTCATTCGTGGTTTAAAACGTGTCCGGGTCAGAACTTTCCGCCGCAAGACATACTCCCCGATAGCTGATGTTTTTTTGGCTTGTATGTAATGAATGATCAGAGAACAACAGATTGCAGAGTTTAAAAGTAGACGAAACTATAAAACTTTGTTATGATTACCTGCGTTCTAGTGATGTCTGTCCACAACCACCGTTAGACTGAGTTGCCTTTGGGGATGACGAAATATGGGGGAAAATAAGGAAGGGTAAAATAAGATAAATGATTAATTTAATTAGAGTTTTTTTTTTTTTTTGATACTAAAACCGTGTCCTGCTTGCTTTGTAGTCGGATGTCTTGTCTCTTCATTATGAATGCATAACGCAACTAGCTGTTTTGTACTTGTTACGAACCTGATATTTCGAAATAATTGCTCAATGCTGATCCACCGTGCCTCTATGTTGTACATTATTATCAATAAACAGAGAATTCCTGTGGCCTAATACCGGCAAGGGAATGCGCCTCGCCGTTCATAAGTCCGTGGACGTAGCATTCCCCTACCAATTTCCACTTCTCATTACCAGCACGACTGTTGGAGTTGGGGGTGCCGTCATCCACAGTGCCTTGTTTTATATCACCGCTGTGGGAATCGACGCCCATCTCGCCAGTCGACCCTTTGCCGTCCCTATCGCCATCATCGCTCCTCCGCAGCACAAAAGGCGTTCGACCACCGTCCAGCACGGCGACGACATCGCCGTCCTCCATCGAATCGGGGCCTATAAGGAAGTATCCGCCTTCGGTGACGCCAAATCTCCTATATCTCGTCACAAGGGTTGCTTCGTGGCTCCATTTAAAAGGATCTCCTGTCCTAGCATGCTCCAGCAACTGCGGAGATATATTTTCTCTCGCTACGCCGGATTTAGCTAGATAGCTTGCTCCGTTGGCGAGCCATTCCTTTGAGGGGATGTCTTGGTAGGCGCGGGAGCGGTCGCCGCCGACGCAGGCGTTTGAGAGGGTTTGGACGAGGGCAAAGAAGGCGGATGATTCGTAGGCGGGCAAAGTATTTCTGCTGCTTCCGCCAGCGGTGGTGTTTATAAAAGGCGTGTATTTTTCATCGAGACTAAACAGAGTATACCCGCACACATCTCTCCAGAGTGCTTCGACGGGTGAGACCCTCCACCTTGCCTGCCGGAACTGAAATGCCTTCCCGAAAAAGACAGACGACCGTCGACGTATAACGTCGATCTTCACCCCACGAATATGAAGAACGAGATTATCCTCATCAATGGTAAGTTGTGGTGCTGACCCCCTCGCCGCATCATGCGGCGTAACAGGCGCACCGATCATGTGGACCGGGAGCACTCTCCAGTCAGGCACCCAACTTGGAAGCTCCAGAGGAAACTCCCCTAGCGGCGGTTTCCTCTGATCCGAAACAACATTATGCGTGGCCGATAATAGAATAAGCGATGTTGCTCCTCTAAGTATACGGATGGCCACGTCGATATACACTTCAGCTAGCGGCCGGCTATAATCTGCGTTCAAGTCCTGCAGCGCCCAACTACCCTTTTGAATGGAGAAGTGACCCAGAAAAGCGTACACGTGGTCCCTCGGATCGCGCGCAAGTAGGTGCCGCGCCCGGTGCAGCTCGTAGACGAAGCTGCCGCGGTTGTGATTCTCGTCGTAGGTTTCCTTGGGCTCGACGAAGCGGTTGTAAAGGTAGCGGATGGAGGGGGTGCTGATGTGGAAGCGCATGCGGAGGAAGTGGTATTGCTGGTTAAGAACGCCTGCTACATGGGAAAGCTTCTCCCAGTCGAGTTCGGCGCTGCCCCAGAAGAGGCTGGCTGGCACGCCGGTTCCGATCTCTTGGACGATCCATATTCGGCCGAACTACTCGATATCAGCCGATGCCCAGGTAAGGAGAACAGCGTACTTAAGATGTACGAATCGTAGACTCACCCAGGGAAGTCTCGTCAACCTCGCGAATGGCACCCACGGCTCCTGATTCTGCCGATACAGCTGCTCTGAGTGCGCAATCTTGAACTTCTTGTGAGCATCATCATCCCCAAATACCCCATGGAGATGATCCACCATTCGTACCGCGTCGTTTCCCATCCCGTGATCATCCCGCCCTAGCCATACTAGAACTCGCACAGCACCTTTGTAGACCTCATTCATAAGACGGACCTGACTGCTCCGCTCCTGAATATCATTTTGATTAATGCAAATCTGGTCGGCCCATAGCCGGCGCGGCTGTGAGGGCAGTCTCATCTGGCAAAGAGCATCGTATATGCTCCGCGTCAAGGGCAGAGGTTGTCCATCACAGAGGAGGGATTCTGTACGTCCGCCTGTACCCCATACGTAGGAGATGGTTTCGTAGGACGATGTGGCCTCGTTATTGAGGAAGGAGTCGAGACTTTTTATGGCCAGGCTACCGATGAGAGGGTCGGATTGGCTGGTGGATGGCTGGAGTGTGAGGATGCGAATGGAACGAATATTTGGGAGTGGAGGGTATTTGTAGATACTTGGGGGATCGGACGGGACACTCGTTTGTAATGAGCATGCCTCCATAGATCACAACACGTTCTGAGGCTTGTATCTGTGTTCTCACGAGAATTTCATGTGTACCGTCGATTCAAGTCAATAACAGGCACAGAGCAAATGAGATGGAACATAACAAATCTGTCTTCTTGAAACATGTATCAGTTGTAAAGTGCAGAATTGATTAAGCTCGGCCAGACAGCCAATGCGACTTTTTGATCCTGGTTCCCTTCCCCACCCCCCACCCATGATGAGCATGACAGTATTGGCGGGCCGGTTCGCGTCTGGCATCAAAGCAGCGCACGATGTCGAGACTTCACATGTACTTGGCGCTTGTTATCGATGGTCCATTCACGAAATACCATTGGGCCCAGGGTTCAATTTCATTTCTAGCCGTAATTCGTGCCAACATGTCATGATAACCAATCCCAATTCATGAGGCTAAGAAATGAATATTGTCAACACAAAAAGAACATGCTCTAATTGCGCAGCAATTATTTGTATATTATAACCTGTGACAAATATCCTTCAACGCCGCCGTCCCAAGTACAGTCACCACAACTACATGGTAACGCTGAAAGACATGGTCATGAAAATCATAGTGCGCAGCGCACAATTCTAGGCGTTTGAAATAGTTCTTTGCCAATTCGCAGCATCACACGCCCTCTCTAGCATTTACTGCTGGCGCCCCTGTAACACTTACCCCATCATCATCCATCCGCTTCGCCCGGTGAGCAAACTCACTCGTCACAATGCCAGCGCCAATTGGCCTCGTATGTGTCTCCTTACCGCCATCGTGAAGTTCCCAGCTACCCACTCTCTCCTCTTTGCGTCCGGATTTAGAGACAGTGACGTCAGCATCACTAGCCAGTCTATCGTCGCCCCTGAAGCCAGCTGCAGCAGACTTGCCCTCTTGTCGCGACCCGCGCGTGAATCGCCAGCCGCCCAGAACGATGAACCCGGCCGTGACGCAAGCGATTATGATGAACATGAGGAGAGCACCGAGGACACCAGCTATTGGAGCTCTGATACCTCTGGAAGATGAGTCACCCCAGCCGTCACCGTCATCGCCATCGATATTTGGATCAAGGCAAAACGACGACGTCGTTGCTGGATTACAAATCTTGCACCAATCGCTCACAGTCCTGCCAATATCATTCATCTTTCTAAAAAAAGCGTCAAAAGACATAACTTGTCCGTCAAATCCGGAACCGAAGAGTGGATATGGTGTGAATTGATCGGCCTCGTCGGCACTTGGTCGATAATAGAACCGAACTTGCAAGTTTTTCGCATCCGATCTGGATTGTCCGCTACCAATTAGTTCGAACACAATGGCAGAACCGGGTTTCGGCAACTGTGAGAATGGTGCAGCAGGATTCTGTCGGGAAAACAGTTCTGCAGCAGAGAAGAACGACATCATGGGTCGGGATGATCCGAAGATGAGGGTCATTCTATTTGTACTACCCTCTCGTCTGAAAGAGCTGAATATGTCTGTCACCTTGTTGGCCAAAGTTCGTCCTGAAATACTGTACAGCACATTGAGAGGATCCATCTTGTCTGTGCTATTAGAGCTGATCCTTGACAGTTCGAGAGCAAAAGCATTCGCTTCGAGAGTTTTCAACTTATCATTGGCATTTGGCAGGCTTCTGTGAACGGTTTCGTTGTGCTCGTAGTGGTATTTCACAGTCTTGTATATCTCATCTGCATAGAGATACGTTGTATATGACGATGGGAACAAGCCTTGAAGGGGGCCACTCTCGAAAAGAGCCGTATAGAAATTTTGAGTCTGAGAGATCATGCTCATGGTGTTTGAGCTTTTGGATAGATTCTGCCTCATCTCCTCTCGCCATGCGATACACTCCTCATCGCCTTGGATACTTTGTAATAGTTAGTATCTTCCTGAAAAATTATTCACTTGTATAGGACTAGATTTGTGGTGCATACACGATAGAGTCGCTGTCAGCGTTGGAGAACGTCAAGACTTTGGCATATTGGTATCCATTCAATGGGTAGTCCGTAGCATTGGAACCTTGATCATAATTGTGAGCCAAGGGATCGCTGCTGTTAACAGCTTTTGGAGGATAAAGTCCCTGCATGAATGCTGTAGCACTGTTTACAAGCCCGCTGTTTGTTCCAGCCATAATTTTGAGATTGGTATTATCGACTGTGTCGATTGATATGGACTGTATGGGAGCCGCTTCGGTGCTGTTTGGTGTTGTGCCATTGCCGTAGCCGCCTTTCAAGTATCGGTTTCGAAATGCGGTTCCTTGCCGCAGCATCTGCTGGGCGCCGATAGGTGTTAGGATGGATCGACCGCCGTTTTGGCTTGGCGTTGTCTCTCCATGGTTAACAAATGCAACGGCGGCTAGCACCTGGGGGTTGGATACTTGAGCTGAGACTGAGGACGACAAGGCGCTCAAAATAACGAGACTCGGAGTTGCAAGCATGGTGAACCAGGTGCCGTCGGGCAGCCAACTAGGAAGTATCGAAGTCTAGTCTAAGGGATAGGGAACTGGCCTTGATTCCACTCACGAAGCCGGTGGCAAAATGCCTAAAATTGGCTGCAAAGAATGAAGTTGGCCGGAAAGCAACCAGTCCTTGGTGTCAGCCGTTAGGATGTCGGTAAAGGAAGGGAGAGACAGAAACTCTGCTGCCATATCAACCACGATGGCTGGGGCTGAGGGTTTTGTGTGTCCAGCTCTGCCTGCAAGAGGTACCATCGCCCCCGAGGTATGATAGCTCCAATCCTAAGCATATTTGAGCTGATTTGGTTGGCTTGACAAGCCCATAGTGCCAAATAGCGAGTGGTGTGGATGGTGAGATGAGGGGCTCGACAACGCTGGTGCGGGGCATCAGCTGGTGACAGCAGAAATCGTGATGGCTAACTAGCGTGCGGGCGCTCGTGCGGGCTAGCCAGCCTCTTCCTCCAGTCTCAAATGTAATGTCCGGGTTGTCCGAGCTTCGTATGCCGCAAGCGGCCAAATCATGCGTTTCCTGTCCCGAGTGAAAATATCCATTTGAGCTTGAACCTGAAGTTTTCCCTATATAATCTGACCTCTGCATCATACCATAGGCACAGAGCAGTTAGACTGAACTTATGTTTTGTGATAAGCACAGATCCCTCAGTTTCTGCACGGCTGGAGACAACAACTTGAGACCGTTAAGTGTTAAGTCTTGGGGACATTCTTGTGTGTTTGTCTTGACCTTAACCATTGCCTTTACCGTTTGATGCTGTGAAGGGAGAATATCACTTGCTGAAGAGGTTCAAAGAGCACAAAACCCTCGATCCATAACTCTAGCCCCGCAGAATTCGACAAAATGAATCGCAACAGAGGGGCTAGAATCCTCACTGGCGGAATGGAATGGCATAAAGCCTCTATCACGTATTTAATTGACTAGCTGATTTACATCCTCGACGTTACTCCAACATGGCGACTATATCCACCACGTACAGCAAAAAGAAAGGTTCCAGGGGGAGTCGAACCCTCGCTGGCGGAATCAGAATCCGCAGTCATAACCGTTAGACCATGGAACCTGCTGAAGCGGTGATCCACTTCACATGGTGGGTTATTCGATGGTGATCGGCCGATTTAATTTTATTTATATTGATTCTGAACACATATCTTGTCGCCCTTCTAGGAATTCTCGACATAAAATAAAGCAACGTCTCGGCCCGTCTGTGTATCGTGCTGATGAAAATTTAAAAATTGAACTGTACGTGGATGAGAGGTGTAAAGATACATTGTGAGACAGCCTGGTCAATGTGATATGAATTGCGACCTGCATAGTGCCAAATCCGACCAATCGCGAGCAGCCATGGAGCATCATTGCCGTAATCTGTCGCTTGCTTCAGCAGACTTTCTGGTCATTGTCGGCTTAGATGACGAGTCACGCTGCCAAATACTCTGAGGTGTGGATGGACACTCCGGGATGAACGTGTGTGATGGCGGTTCAATTCCAACGAGAAGATGCCAGTTAGCGATGACTTGTCGTCGCGGACGTCGTGATCTGCATGACGTGACTCTTATCAGAGCAGTGGGAACAGATTCTTCCCTGAGCAAGGGCTACTTCAAGCATCTCTCGTAAGATCAACTGAGGCTCTTCCAACGACTGAGTTGGTACTGTCGTAGCAATCTCGTTGCGGTAAAAATCCTGCGAGGGCTTCAAAGACTTTCTAAGATTTGGGAATATGCCCTGATGGGCATCAAGTGCGGATTATCGAGAGATACATAATCTTGGAGCACCTGATATCTTATCAATCAATCTAGCAGTTGTAGCGAGATCTGTCAGGGGGGGCTGTGATGTGGCGCAGGGATAATTTCCACCCTGTTGTATCACCACCATCACTTCAACAGAATTTCACAGTCGCTGAGACAAGACCGGTGGCGATTAGTCAAAATTGGCCATTAGATGATATACTGCTACGGATTAATTCTCTGAGGAATTGGAACACTCCAATGGCAGCCATGAGAAAGTGAAGCCGTCTGTTGGGTTCCCCTAGATGATTTAGGAGAGCATTAAATTGTCCATGACGTGCGTACTGTCAGTGTTAAAACCTGCCAGAAATTCCATATAAAATAATTCAGTTCAATTCATTCATCCATTGGGTAAAATTTTTTTTAACGATGCAAACAATAGAGCAGTTTTCTCTCATGTCCAACAGGGATGTAAGTAAGTAAAATAAGTAGCATCTTCTGAACGCGATTTTAAAAGCGAGTAACTCCGACGAGCGCTTGGCTCCTACCTCAAGATCATCATGCCGCGCAATCTGGGATTGGACGAGAGCGGGGCGAGGATCTCGTAGAGTGCTAGAGCTGGCATTCGTCACAACGCCTACTGAGACTGCTGAAGCACGCTCACTAATAGGGGCTGCTAGCGGGTCACAGTACTTAAGCAGTACAACGACGACCCGCACTTGAGCTGCCAGGCGACCGGCTCAACTTTTCCCTCCGCATTGACTTAAGTGGCATGATCACTTTTAGCGTCAACTGAAGTACATCTGTACCCAAATAGCAAGAAAAAATACTCCGCAGTACTACCCAGTACTACTCAGTACTTCCTAGAAGCGCATGGACGACCCGTCAGACAGGTCAACTGGCGTCTTCTCGCTGTACCTTCCAAGCTTGTCTCCTGCTCTGCCCTGCCGCCAACTCACATGGCTCCTGCACTCTCCCTTGTCCCGCATCCAGCCAGCATGGGCCAGCGCTGAGCCCATCGGCAAACCACTTGCACTACCCCCGAACCTGCAAAGTCAAAGTTGCCAATGAGAGGCGGCTTCAGAACTGTGACCTGCGAACTGGCACCTGCGCACCCAGCCAGACCAGACTGAGTCTTCCGTCTCATCCCACGTCGTGCGAACAGCTACCGCTGCCGCTACCGCTGCCGCTACACTCACGCTCTCCTCCCCTGCGCCGCTCCAGCTGTCACCTTTGTGCTCCCACAAACTAATTTTCCGCATCTTTCGTTTACTGCGGTACTATTAGGCTTGAACTGTCTAACCTTTCGACCGATCGCATGTAGCGACTCAGAAGCAACCACCATGTCGACCGACGTCGTGAGCGCCCCAGAGCCCGTTGACCCGGGGGCAGTCCCTGGATCAAGGCCAAGCTCCGACCCATCACCAGCCGCTGCAGCAGTTGATTCCACTCTAATTCCTATACTTCCTCAAAATACCATCAATGTTGGAGACCAGATTGAGTGTGCGAAACTTGCGGCGCCGGTCTTCTTGCACTCGCCGCCGGACAGCAACAATGCGACCAAGTCTGAAGGTAGCGACTCAGAGCTCAGCGAACTCGAAGACGAACCGACACTCGACGATGCGTCACCCGCTGCGACGCCGACTTCAGCACCAGCGCCAGTAACAGAACCTGAACCGGCATCTGCACCTGCACCTGCACCTGCACCTTCACCTGCGCCAGAACCCGTACCTGCACCAGCTGAGCTGGCCGAAGAGGAAGAAGATATTGGAGAAGTGCTACCTGACGAATGGTCCGGAGCTGTTCCCATCTTTCGCCCGACATCCCATCAGTTCAGGGACTTCAAGAAATTCGTGGGTCCCTCTGACAATAGCTCTTCTATATAAGTATCGCTGACGTTACCTCCTGTAGATGAAAAAGGTAGACCCTTACGGCATGAAATCTGGCATCATCAAGATTATTCCTCCGAAGGAATGGAAGGATGCCCAACCCCCCTTGGACGAACTTGTCAAACATATTCGGGTACGCGAACCCATCAAACAAGATATAATGGGTTCCAACGGCACCTACCGCCAAGTAAATATTCTACATGGCCGATCGTACAATGTTCCACAGTGGCGGCAGCTTTGTGAACAGAGCGAGCATCAACCTCCTGCCAGGCGTGGCGAACGTCGGGCCAATGCCGAAAAGTCTAGACCGTCTCGATCGCGTCCTGCAGCTCCAAAGAGTATCAATCCGACGACTCCCAAGAAACGCGGAAGGGGAAGGCCGGCTAAGAACAAGGGTAAAAAAGCCGATCAGACTGAGGAGCGTCCAATGACGCCAGTCTCACCAAAGCCAGAGGCTGAGGAAGAGAAGAGTGAGGATAAACCTATGAAATCAATAGAGGAGGAAATTTGTAACGAAGGAACTAAAGACGTTGAAGGGGAAACTCCTTCTGGCCGAATGGGAGGCAGAATGGGCGGAGTCAAGGCCTCCTCCAAACCAAAGACGCAGTCCGTCTCTGCTCGCCGAAAGTATAGCAGAAGAGAAGGATCCGCCATGATTGATGAGGCAGCATTCAAAGACTTTGATTATCGGATGGACATATCAGACTTCACTCCGGAGCGCTGTGAAGAGTTGGAACGTGCATACTGGAAGACCTTGACATATGCAGCCCCGCTGTATGGTGCCGATATGATGGGTACCCTTTTCGATGACCGCACGGAAACGTGGAACCTTAACAAGCTTCCCAACCTTCTGGATGTTCTTGGTACGAAAATTCCTGGTGTCAACACGGCCTACCTCTACTTGGGCATGTGGAAAGCTACCTTCGCTTGGCATCTGGAAGATGTGGATCTCTACAGCATTAACTATCTTCACTTTGGTGCCCCAAAGCAGTGGTACAGCATTTCCCAGGCTGATGCACGCCGCTTCGAGGGAGCCATGAAGACTGTGTGGCCTGCTGATGCCAAGGCATGCAATCAGTTTCTGAGACACAAAGGTTTTCTAATTTCCCCTCACCATTTGTTGCAGCATTATGGTATCAAGGTAAACAAAGTCGTGTCGTACCCTGGAGAATTCGTGGTCACATATCCTTATGGCTATCACTCTGGTTACAATCTGGGCTACAATTGCGCAGAGGCAGTGAACTTTGCTCTAGACACTTGGCTTGAGATGGGCAAGATTGCCAAGAGATGCGAATGCGCTCAAGCCCAGGATAGTGTTTGGATTAACGTTCGCGAAATTGAGCGTAAACTCCGAGGCGAGGAAACTGAATACGAGGAGACTGACGAAGACGACGATGAAGATGATGATGATGAGCTGTCCGGCCTTCCCACCCCACCTGCAAGCCACGGCGTCAAGTTCAAAGACGCAAGCAGGAAGCGGAGACGAGGTATGAACGACAAGACCCCCCGAGTCAGAGTCAAGAAGATCAAATTGCGCGTCAAGTCCAAGGCGATTCCTCCTTGCTGTCTGTGTCCGAATGATATTTCGCTGTATGATTTACTGCCCACGGACGATGGCCGTAAAGCCCACAGGGTCTGTGCCTTGTACCTCCCTGAGACATACATTGATTCTGTGGATGATGAGGAAGTCATCTGCAATGTAGCAAATGTGCACAAGGACCGACTTAACCTTAAATGCTTGTTTTGTCGTTCCAGGCGTGGGGCATGCTTCCAATGCTCCCACAAGAAGTGTGCTAGAGGATATCATGCCACTTGTGCTGCCGCCGGAGGCGTCTTTGTTGAAGATCAAGAGGTTCCTATATTTGACCAGCACGGCACCGAATATAAGGAACAGGCATTCGAGTTTAGCTGCCGGTTCCACCGAGCGAGACGAGATAAGAACGCTAATAGCGAAACCCTAGAGACCGAACCACGCATCCGAGATGCAGCCAAGCAACGTAAAGTGGGCGATATGTGCCAAATACAGTATCTCAAAGGCGACATCTTTGCTGGCGTCGTGGTGGAGAATCGGGAGCACGAGGAAACCCTGCTCGTTGATATTCTCCCTCACGGGGATCGTCTGGAGGTGGAGTGGAAATGGTTGATTCTACCTGATCCATCTGACTATCATTTGCCAAAGGCTTCCCCCAAAGCCTTGCCTATGCCAGTTTCACGAAAGGCCAAGGATGAGCTCAAAGCGAAGAGACTACGGGATGATAAGCCGAAAAAGGATGACGTTTTTGCCGAAGGATACACATGGGCAGAATATGAATCTCAGGAGGTGCAAAACAAGGACCAGGTTAAAGTCGATTTGGCGAAATCAGATCAGATGTGGTTTTACCTTGGGAAGGCCTCAACCGAGGCCAGAGCGCAGTATACCGAAGACCCTGCTGAGCAACGCCATAATCCAAAGAGCAACTATTTGGATTCCATTCCCAAGCCCCCCAAGCCAGCTCCTGTGCCTAGACTTGCGTATCACCACCAGTCATATATCGACAAAGCTGTGGCTTACTCTTACAATCTTGCAGCGAATCATACCGCAGCAAATGTGGCTAAGAAGCCCGTTTCGTTTGAAAAGCCTTATGTATACAAACCTAAAAAGCCTACTAGTGTCGAATTCACAAAGCTTACGACACCTACGACGTTTACGAAGCAGCATTCTAAGCCTTATATTCCACCCTCAGCCAGGCCGGTTCCCGCATTCCACAATTACACTCAACATTCTTCAACTTTTTCAAAGCCGAGAATACATCTGAATCAGCAAATGGCCGCCAATCCGATCCGGGTAGCCCATCATCAGCCAATACCACAGGCTAATCAATTTCCTCGCCAACCTGTCAGTGGGCCAGTGGGCCAGCAGAACAAGCCCATATGGCAAATTCACTCTTCAGTGTACCAAAAGTATCCATTCTTCCATGTGAACCGTAATCGGTAAGAGACATTTTCCCTGCATATGGTAAGTTATGTCCGCTAACGAACTTGTTAGTGACCCTTCAAAATATCGAACACCATACTCACCACACGGCGGATTTACCAACGGATATGAAGGCGACCTGAGAGCGCATTTGATGGTGAATAAACCTAACATAACGGCACAATTCGGTGCGGGCCCAATACCAGCAGGTCCAGGATCTGTACAGCAGACTGCTCCTCCAACAGCACCGAAGACCATGCCAGCACCAGCGACAAAGTCTTTCAAGGTTGGACTTCCTGCCGCTTTCACTCTTTCGCTACAATCGACTAAGTCAGTCACACAGGTTCCGGCAAAGGCTCCGACAAAGGTTCCGGCAAGGATTCCAGTGAAGGTTCCGGTTAAGGTCTCTCCAGTGCCACTTCCTGCTCACGTTGTGGCTGCCATGGCAAAAACGTCACAACCGATCTCGAATCCTAGACCAGGCCCAAGTGCAACAGCAACTACCAGTCTCAAGGTCGCGACAACTGGCGAATCACAGCAAGCTACGGGAAGTTCAAAACCAGTGCAACCTTTTCATGCGGCTCCAGAGATGTCGAATAATTCATCAGAAAGCGGACCACCTCTGAGAGCAGCAAATGGTTCCGACGACGCCCAGCTACCCAGACCACAGATTGTGCAAGAGTTTGCTGACGTACCGGGATCTGAATCAATGCAATTTATGGATAGGATGATACAAAATTTGCGGAGGGCGTCAATGAATGGGGAGGGCAATTAAGTCACTGTGCATGGACTTGTAAAAAATAATGCATGGGAGCAGATTTATCTCTGTATTTCGGGTGGGTTCGAAATGCCAGACCAGTCCTTCTTTGCGGCAGAATCACGGGAAACGAAGACGAAAGGGAGTGATTTTAACAACGCGGCGTTGATACAGAATTGGCGTTTCATGGAATGACTAGCTGCTCACTATATGTGAGTCAAGCGATGGTGTTAAAGGAAGGGATAAGAGACGAATCTTGCACAATAGTGAAGGAGTGAGGGTTGCGGAGTAAGGCAGGATCAGATTTGTATGAATCATGTATTATACCAGCTTGTCATTTAACTTTGGCAGCGCAATAGGGATACTAGAGCCGTAGCAGCATTTGACAGACGGGAGACAACCTGTTATTAAGACTGTTAAAGATGCGACATTGACCTTAAACTTTGTTTGATGGTTGTTTGCTCCTGCATTGACTCAGCTGCAAGCCAGCCGGCAGGACTGTCAACGTTCCCCAGGCAGGGTCAGCGCAGCCTGTGGACCGTCCTCGAGTTGTTTGAGTGAATGTGCAGCAATTGACTTTGCATCCTGCCCGCCTAGGTAGAGCAGACAATTCTTTCTCTCGTCCCCGGCCCTACCTTTCTTGCCCGTACGAGCTGGAACACATGCAAAATTTCGTCTCAGCAGCCGGTTGGAATTGCTCTTCGGATGCAATGGACCGGGAATATGTGGCGAAATGGACTGATGAAGATTCGGACAAAGCAAAGATTCAGAACCGAGGATTGAGCACAAGCACATACGAGCGAGGTACCCGCCTAGGAAGCGGCGGCTGGAGCGTTGTGTACAAAACAAGAAGGGTCAAGGACGGGCAATTATTCGCAGGAAAGTCTTCCAATGCTCCAGCAAAATTGATGAAAGAAGCCAGTATTCTGAAATCACTACAGCATGCAAGTTGGATGCCATACAGACGGCGCGGGTTCATCCTGTCTACTGCTAACTAGAGTCAAATGGTAGGATCACATCGTACAATTCATCGACATGTACGAAGAGCCAAACAACGAGGCCGCCACGCTTCTAGTAACCGAGCTATGTCCCCTCGGGTCGCTACAGACAAGAATCGATCTATCTTCGCCACGTATGGCTTACGAAGAAATTCTACACGCAACGTTGCAAGTGGCTCGGGCTATAGAATATCTTCATTGCCGAAAGCTGTATCATTCTGATGTGAAGCCGAGAAACATTTTGATAAGAAGGGTTCGTCCGACAGATGTTGTTCTTGCGGACATGGCAGATGTCAAACCGATGGGACGAAGGGACAGGCTGCATGGAACACCGTCGTATTACTCGCCCGAGATGGTTGCGAGTGGACGATACGGTGGGACGGGGCATGATGATATGTGGGCTTTGGGGATCACGGTCTTGGGCATGTTGGGACAGTGGCCGCAGGTGAGGTACACCAAGAATGATTTGGACAAGTATCCGAGAAAGTGTCTGGATCATGCGCAGCAATTGGGGATTTTGAATCCGGGGGAAAGGATGGTGGTTGGACTACTGGTGAAGTTGCTGGCGGAGGAGCAACGACGGATAGGAGCGACTGAGTGTGTGGAAGTCATGGAGGAGCTATGCGAGAAGGACGCGGGGGCTGAACTGGAGATTAAAGCGCCGGACGAGTTTCGACCAGCCAGTTTTTGGTGATTCTTACGAGATGGTATGCCAGGGTTCGGTTGGCGGGCGACGTAATTGACGTTTCGCACCACGACGTGCCACAGCAACATTACCATGGAGGGCTTTGCAATAACTACATAGCTACTCCGTAAATAGGCAGGGCTCACCTGCCCTGCCCGATTGGGACATTAAGGAGTGGTGGCAAGCTAGAAGAGAAGGAGAATGCTTTGCAGAGTGCCTTTTGTTAAATTTGGGTACTTGGTCGTGCATAGTCGTCTGTCTGCCATTGACGTGGCGCGGGTCAACAGTACTTTCAAGGCAGTCACTGCAATCAAGGAAAATAGGAATAATCCCACAGCGAGTCGGCCTTATGGATATTGCATTTCTTTGTGTCCTTCAAAGCACTCCGTATGTAGTTAGATAGCTCCCTCAACGGCAGCCGTGACTCTCCCCCCACGTGGAAGCCAACATGCCCGCCGCTATCCGACCACCGCCGTGTTGACGCCACCGTACACCCGCCGCACCCAGAGTTTCTGTAGCAAACTTCTTAGTAATCGCCTCTATCTTTCGTCAGTCCGGTCCGACATCGCCCTCGTGTACGGAGTACTCTGCTATCATTCAATGCCCACTTGCAAGGCAACCGTAACGTGCTACGGCGTACGGAGTACTTAGCTGTTAAATAGTAGCTCGAGCCATTGCGTCGCCAACTGCGTCAATCAGTCGCATTGACAAGCTAAACTTATAGTTAATCGTGCCAGACAGCACGCAACAAGACCGGCTTCCAGGCACCCCGAGCCTCATTCATGCCTCGTCCCGCACTGCCGCCCTCAACTCTTCGATCTGCTCTCACCGCAGCCACCGCGCCGAGACGCTTTCATAGCACCATCATGAACGGCAGCAGCAAAATCAAGCCTGCGGCCAGAGTGTCCGGCCAGAAGCAGGATGTTTGGTGAGGCCTTTACTGTCTATTTTGTTGCGCCCAAAAAAAAAAATTATAAAAAAAAACCCCCCCGAAACAATAAATTTCGCATCGTGTTACTGACTCTTGAGACAGGACCATCATCAACGAAGCAGCTGCTGCTTCACCTAAACAGCCCATTGTCAACATGGGCCAAGGCTTCTTCGGCTACAATCCCCCACACTTCATCCTCAATGCCGCCAAGGAGGCTCTCGACCGCGTAGAGTGCAACCAGTACTCCCCAACAAAGGGGCGACCGAGACTGAGGAAGGCCATTGCAGAGGCTTATTCGCCGTTTTGCGGCAGGAAGATTGATCCCGAGACGGAGGTTACCATTACCACCGGCGCCAATGAGGGTAAGCACTGACTCACTCCCCCCCAATTTTCAGCGAGAATCGAAAATTTGAGAAGACGATTGCGCTAATACACTTCTTTGAAAGGTATGCTGAGCGCGTTTATGGCATTCATTGAACCGGGCGATGAGGTCATTATCTTTGAGCCTTTTTTCGACCAGTAAGATATGCCACCTCTCCCCCCACCATTATGATAGGATTTCGCAATCTCATCAAGTCTGGGGCGTTCAGGTACATCAGCAATATCGAAATGCCAGGCGGCAAGATTGTCTACGTTCCCATGCACCCTCCCAGTACTGGCGCCACAAAAACGTCCTCCGCTGCCGATTGGACAATCGACTTTGACGAACTAGAGAGGGCAATTACGCCGCGTACCAAGATGATTGTTCTGAATACACCTCGTAAGCGCATTCTCGTGTTCTTTCTATCCTCTTATATCTATTCTTGCTAAACCGCACTTCTTTGTTTGGGACAGACAACCCCGTTGGCAAGGTATTCTCAAAAGAGGAGCTCCAAAAGATTGGCGACTTGTGTGTCAAGAACGAAATCATCATCCTCTCCGACGAGGTGTATGATCGCCTGTACTATGTTCCTTTTACGCGCATATCCACCCTTTCCCCTGAGATCGAGGCCTTGACTCTTACCGTTGGGTCTGCCGGCAAAAACTTCTACGCTACAGGTTGGCGAGTTGGTATGCTTTCTGCCTTCTTCTTTCATTAAAAAGGACTGCTTTCATAGGGCATGTGCTAACAAGAGGGGACCATCTCCCCAAAAAAGGCTGGCTAACGGGTCCCGCCAACCTCATCAAATACGTGTCCGCCGCACATACCCGCATTTGCTACTCTTCCGTGTCTCCCCTCCAGGAGGCTTGCGCGGTGGGCTTTGAACAAGCCTCCGCCCAAGGTTTCTGGGACACCACTGTCCGGGACATGAAATCCAAAGTGGATCGATTCAACCAAATCTGGGATGAGCTCGGCATGCCCTATTCAGACCCCGAGGGGGGTTACTTCGTGCTCGTCAACATGAAGAGGGTAAAGGTGCCTGAGGATTATCCCTTTCCCGAGCATGTGGCGTCCAGACCGAGAGATTTCAAGCTCGCCTGGTTTTTGATCCAGGAGGTGGGCGTGGCGGCTATTCCACCCACCGAATTTTGTACCGACGAGAATGCTCACTTGGCGGAGGATTATGTGAGATTTGCTGTTTGTAAGAACGATGACGTGCTGGAGGAGGCGAAGAATCGGCTGAGAGGGTTGAAAAAGTACATGGAATAACTGGACTGTATATATATGTACGGAATACATAGATGCGACGTGCCCTTTGCGATTATGAGCGATTAACTCGCATAAAATTAGACCAGATATGATATTTCTCCCTAATAAGAAGAGTACACGCGAGACCTGCGGGAGATTTCCCAAACAAATGCAGTGCAGTAATAAAATGAGCAATAATATCATGTTATGTACGCAAGTCAATTTTACATATGTAGTCTAGCTTCGTCCACTTTATGCACTGTTTACTCTCTCGCTAGTCGTAATTTTTTGTTTTCAAGGTCAGCAGCAGCTCAGATAGCTAATTATTCCGTAGTTAGTCCAGTTCATCGAAATGGACCACCTTCGGCGCATGCGTCTCATTGCCATACGCATCGCCCCCGTACTCCAGATACCCTTGTACAGCCGGCCTACCAACCTTGACTATATCCTCCGCATCGCCATGGATCCAAACCGTCTGCATCCCCAACACCATATGCTGCAGGGTATGGCAGTGCACCATCCACACCCCCGGTTGGGTTACTCTAATCCTCCACACCCGCCATCCTTGCTTCTGCCCCGCGGGGACATTGGATGTGTACCGATACAGCATGGTCGTGTCTCTCAACACAGGTTGTCGTCCTCGCAACTTCTTCTCAACTCTATGAGGGTCCCACGCTCCATCGCCACCTCCCACATCGTAGTGGTGCGCGCCGTGGCCATGCCACGGGTGCGTGTCGAGCGTTCCGTTGGCGGTACCGGTCCCCCCGTACTGCTGGAACACGATTTCGATGACCTCGCCGATCTTGACGGGGTACGTCCCCGTCTTGGGATCCACGCCGCCGTGCGAGACGGCTTCTTCGTAGTTGGGCAGGTACGCGGTCTGGTTCTTGTACAGTGACACGAGGTACGGCTCCCGTGGTGTGGTGATAAGAGAAGGAGGTTTGCCGTCCTCGGTCCAACCGTGGTTGTTGATCCTCCAGAGGAAGTACTTCTTCTGATCTACCCTGACGTTCATCATGACTCGGCGGGTGACTTCCGCTGCGGTGGGGAAGTTGTTCGGATACAGAGGTTTCAGTGCGTAGTCGAGGTAGCCTGCAATTGTGGGCGGTAGCTTTATCGGCGGCTGCTGGGGGTTTGCGTCGACGGCAAAGCGACCTCGTCGATACAGGGACATGCCACACGTGCAGGTGTTGGCGTATCGAAGAATGGCGTAGTTTCTAGTGGCAACGGGGCGGTCTCGCGATTCCACCTGGATGTAGTAATCGAGTCGGCCTTCCTTGACCAGCTCGGCGCAGGTTTTTGCACGAAACAAGGCGCTGTACCGTTGGCCGGAGCCAATCTGAATCACATCAACCGGGTGTGGCTTGGTATAATGGGCATCCGCCTCGATGATCTCCAACGTGCCCCTTCCGTGGTTCTCAAAGCCCAGCATGGCGAGACTTAGAGCTGTGGCGCCGACGAATCGAAATCTATACGTCTTGCCGGGCTCGATATCAATGATACTCAAGGCCGTGGTGGAGGTGTCGACGGCCTGGAAGTTGGAGATGGACTTGCCGTTGATGAGCCACCCGTTGGGCTCGCCGGGCCATTTGAAAGGCGCGGATTCTAGCTTGGCGGTAATTACCTCGTCGGTCTGGTTCCAGTATTCCTGGAGGAAAACAGTCCTCTCGCCATGGGTCTCGTACGGAGGGGCTTGAGGGTCTTCGACGATAAGAGCGCCAGTGGCGGTACTCGCTTGGAAGCCAACGTGAGAATGGTAGTAGTAAGTGCCTGCAGTGCCGTTTGCCGTCTTCAGCTGATAGTCGAAGAAGTGGTGCGGTGGAATGGGCCATTGGCTGGCAAGAGGAGTTCCGTCAGAAAAGGGATATGTCGCCTGGGCAAGGCCGTGCCAGTGCTATTTTGTCAAACCCCGGTCAGCAGACTAGAACATGAAGATGGAGAAGATGCTTGTCTTTTTAATACCATAGTAACATTCTCATCCGCCATGTTGTTGTACACCCGAATCCAAACGACCTTTTGTTCGGGGATTCGCAGTGTGGGAGCCGGCAGGGAATTGTTAATCAGTGCTGTCTGTCTATACATGCCGCCGATACTGATGTCTTCCCTGGTGACACTCAAGACAATGTCAGGTGCAAAAGAATCACCATGCTCCTGGGTCTCTAAAGACAATACTGGCGCCGCCGCGAAGGCCAGGAGACCAATTACACAGGTTCTTAACCACGACATCCTGAACGAAACCTGGTGGTCCAACAAATCAAGTCGAGTATGTATTATGTATCAGCGGACCAGCTTCGAAGCTTGATGAGTTCTCACGATCCTACGACTACAAATAAGTGTCCCATGACACTTCTTTATGCATTCCTACTTGGGCAAAACCCATTCGGAGGATCCGGGTCTACAACGCATGAGACACCCGAACCGGTGCGTGCTAAAATTGTGACTCCGGACCAACACGACGATGCTGACAAGCCTGACACGAGATGCCTGCATCATTTTTGTTTTCCATTACGGAGCCTCTGGTAAACTAGTGCTGGGACCCTGTCCCTTGTACCGGCTACCCGCTGGCTAGATGCCGTGTTGAAAGGACAAAGGGGGTTGCCGGCAGTTAAGTCGAGCGAATCAGCTTGGACAGTTGATCCCAATACCCGCTGGCAACGAATAAATGCACAAGACACAGCTGCAAGCTCGTAGCCCAAGCGACCTTGACGCATTTCCAACAGCCAAGATGGCGCTTCAGAGGCCACCGCCATTGCTGGGGCCATATAAGATAGGTCAATATACGGATTGCGGAGTATTCAGATCCATATCAATATCACCGTGTATTCTGGTAAGTTGGCCAATATAGCACTTACCTTCTTTTCTTCCCCTTCTTCCAAGACCTTCTTCCCCATCAACTATTATTTCCATATATTCTCCACCTATACATTTGCTGGGTCCTTATCTGACCCAATAAGATGCCAGGAAGGTTGTTTATTTACAGGGGTTTTATCACTTTATATTGGTGGTCAGTCAATATTCAATTGCCAAGTCCGACACCAAATGTCCCACAAAAGCCGGGATCGCATTGCCGCTGCGATTTTCGCCAGGTCGGCAAATGGCATTTCAAAAAGTTCTCTCAACGGGCTCACAAGGATAGCCCCTGGCACGATGACTTGTTCAGTCCGTGAAAGGCATAGCCCAAACGGAAACGAGCGTGGAGGCGGAGCGCCAGCAAATCTCATCATCTGACCACCGTTGCATAACCGTTATTTCCACACTGTCTGGCGATGCATTTGGCTCTTCCGCGCGATAAGCAGCATCTTCTCGGAGCAGGCCAAACACAACGACCCAATTATGAACTGATTATTTCCAGACAAGCTGCAATTGTCTACAAAAGAAGTCTAGAGGTTGGGTAAGAGTCGGCACCCCGAGTACAGCTCGGCTCAAGTCCGAATTATAGTAATTAAGCGTGTGTAATATTAAGAATGGTTTAGAAAGGCTTCACCACGAAGGGATTGGTTTTCGGATCGATATGTCGCGCAAGGAGAGAATTGGACATGTTGCAGCTGCATGCCGAGCGATCATCGTAAGTCGAAGAGGTAAGAGCCTTCCCTCGGACCTTCTAGAAGTAGCATATGAAGTGCGTCCAGCCACTCGTAACGTTGCGCCACACTCTTTTGAACAGTCGAAGGTCGATGGGCCAACACACGAGAGTCTCAAAATCTCGGGGAAGGAACTTTTGATTCGGCATGCTTCATGCATGGCCAAGAAAATAGAAGCTTGCTAATCTACTCCGTACTCACCGCCAACACGAACGGCCAGCCATCCACTACTTCAAATCAATAACTGGTGCGCAATCATTAGAAATATTGTATCAGGACCCTGTCTTGTGGCTGACTGTCAGGCAAACCACTTTCATTCATGCCCTTGAAGAGCTCGCATTAACTCCGTGTCACGTTATCATGCCAAATAGAGAGAAGCGAAACGCAGGGTACAAGAAATAGACCTGAAACCATGCGGAGGCGACAAACCTCGCACCGTCGAGTGTCATCGCCGGTCGGGTCCGCGAACGCTTGTCAGCCCCAGATTTCACGTGGAGGTAGTTCAGGGCAAACTCAAAGCTAGGATCGATTCTCCACATTCAAGGGAAGCAACTTGGAGATGTCCAAATTCTTGAGGCATGTGTTTGTAGCGACGGTAACGCACGATGGAGCCCACCGCTGGCAGACATCTTCTCCAACTATGTAC
>JASWJB010000366.1:0-39125 GCA_032433595.1 Conoideocrella luteorostrata
AAAAAAAGAAAAAAAAACCTACCGCTCGACCAGAGATTCCCATCCCTCACCCACCGATACTTCTCCCCCACGAGCTTCACCTCGGGAAACCTCTCCCTCAGCATGCCCTGCAAGCCTCTCGGCCCGCTGGCCCTCCTACCATTCGCAATCCCAGCCTCGCTACAAATGAACAGCCCCGTGCAAATACTCAATATATCCACCCCTTCCGTCTGAGAATGGCCCCTCAACCACCTCAACCCTTCCTCCTCAAACTGCTCGGTCGGGTTCGGCCCCGGAACCACCACGATGTCCAGCTCGCCCGGCTGGACCGCCTCGTCTGTGTAAAGGTGCGTGGCTTTCAGGACCGCCCCCGACGTAAGGACCACGTCGGTGCCTCTTCCCGGACTGGAAATGTAGTAGACGGTTACGTCCGGCGCCAGAGAGACCATGTGGCTGGGGAGGAAGGGGATCGCGGAGAGGTAGGCTTTCGACATGGTTCCGAGGGAGTCCACGCAGGCGACGTCGAGGAACTGCGCTCCGTTGGGGACAAAGACGCCGATTTTGATGTGATTGGACATGTTCAATAGGTGACGGGACGAGCTGTGTGGTTTGCTGTTATGGTGTAGCTATGTAGCAGGTATAAGTAATGAGTACGGAGTAAACGCAAGTCAGATATGCCGCGTGCAGTAGGGCAGTAGCTGGAGGGTAGAACAGAAATGTCGAAACACAGAAACGGAATCTAATTATTGGTGTAACTTTAATAGAACGAGCACATCCGCAGCTACTCGGATGTTTGGAATCAAAACGACCCGGACAGCATGCACGTCAGCCACGCATCTTTTTGCAAGCATCTCTCACTTGTCATACCCCCGCTGGCACCTAGTGTCTTCGATGAGCTGTCCCTGTCCTCAAGGATGAATGGCGGTGGTCTCTACTCCGAACACCGCATTCCGTAACCATTGTCGTCTATATCCGGACCCGCTCGGAACTCAAGTTAAAAATGACGGCGGGCGGCTGGTTTTGTGGGTCGATGGGCCGCTCAACTCGCTCCCCGTCCGATGCGGCAGCTATTTAAGCAATTAGTTAGTTATAAATACGTGTTCGCGTCCGCCGTGGACTCTGCATAAATCCAATGCAATACGTAGTTATGTACGGGAAGAGTTAGTCACCGAGTATATGTATCCAATGTCGGCTTGCTCTGCCCCCCCCCCCTCCTTCTCTCACCGGCAAGGAATACGAAGCTAGACAGAGATGGACGGACATATTTGACCAGCCCGGCACAATCAACGCTACAGGCTGTTCTTAGTTCTGTTCGTCTTCGAGCTTTCATCTGTCATTAATTATTATGGAGTTAACTATTAAGTTAGTTGCATTGAGCATCCATATCCCGCCACATTTCCCCGTTGCTCAAATCCAAGTGAGCTCTCCACGTCATTCATTACATACATTATTGGCACTTGAATGCCATTATTCCAACATCACATACCTATGCTCTTGCTCAACTCCATTATGCTGTTCTTCTACGAGCGAATGTGATTGGCCAGTCAGGGACACGGCACCTTGCCCCGATGTACCCCAACATCAAACGCCGGCCATGAATTAAAATGAGGATAACATGATGACTTTAAAAAAAAAATTACTTCAAAATTGGGGCTATCCAGATCCATGAATTAGGTGGCGCTGGTTCGTATGCTTGCCGTCGTAGCTTCGGAACTTCCTGGTAGCTCTGGACTATGCAGAGATAAATTTAGGCAAACTCGGCAAGTGTAGTCCCTGTCTGACGGATGCGATGGAAGATCATATAGTCCGTGATTAACCCTCGCTTTTCCACCCCGTCGAAGTGGTCAAGTGCAAAGCTCGATGAGGGTATATTGTTGGGCCAGTCGCCGATGCCTATACCGCAGCCATAGCGGCATCAGACTTGGCCCTCTTCCTCATAACCTTCTTGCTAACAGTGTAAACGAGATGCACTGTCCACAAATGCGATATCTCGGCTTGCGCACAAGGTATGGCGCCATACAAAGGGGCCACAATAGGCACGAGGACGTAATCGATAAGGTTCTTCTTGATCGATCGATGAGAGAAGCACATCCCATCGGCCAGTTTTGCCTTTGTCATCTCTCTCTCGCGTGTCGTTACGGCAAGTCGGTGGAAGCTTTCATACAGAAATAAGTAGCAGCCAACGCCCATAAAGCCCATGGTCCGGAGGATAGTAGAGACGGTGAACGTCCAAGCAACGCTGTGAGGATCACCGTTGCCATCGGTAAAGAAGATGTAAAGCGCAGAGGCAAGCACAAGAATGGTCATGTGCACAGGCAAGAAATGTGCCTCAAACAGTCTATGGGAAAGATAGAAGATCTGCTCCAGATGAGGTTCTTTGAGGGTGTCTTGGGTGAGGTCTGAAAAGATTCCGTTCTCGCAGGGCGCTTCTGTGGTGCTGCTGAACTCAATATCAGGCAGGTATGAGCTCGACTCATTGCCTTGATTGTGAAGAGGTCGGAATGTCCTAGTTGTACGCTTACGATCCTTGAACATCTCGACGGCTTTGCGCATGGCAAATCCAGTATCCAAAGCACCCCACATGTGACGAAGAGCTTGCTTGTAGCGGGCCTTGATGTCAGCTGCAGTGCCTCGAATGCCTCCCTTACCGCCACCTGTGACATTGCTCTGGCTGACAGGACTGAGAACGGTGCGGCAGGTTAGATTACCATTCAAGGCGAAGAAGCACTTGATGTACATGTGCAAATCTTCGCCAATGGCCTCGGCATCACAATCCCAGCCACCGACGCGGTCAACCAAGGTCAACGGAACCGAGTATACTGAGGTAGGTGGAGCTATGGTCGAGCCTTGGTAGAGCCCGGACATGCCGGCTGCGCACCAAAGAACATCCGCAACGCGGACGATGGCGGGAACGCTATGCGCGTTACGGTCGAAGATGATAGGCGCTGCGTACAAGGTAGTTGAGGACGTTTCCGGGTGGGCGTGGTGCATATTTGTGACGTTGGTGAAATAACTAGATGAGAGATGGCTGTCGGCTATCCAGACACAGACTCGGTCAGTGACTTTTCAAATTCTTCGTACTGAGGCATTTGCTCTTCTCACCATCAATTCCCGTCACTATGACGTTGTGTCTGACACTCGTTGAGTACTTCACACTGAGCTTTCTCGCTGCCCATGCCAAATTACTGCCTTTGCCTGCCGCTTCACCTGGAATATCGGCAGGGTGAATGGTAAAGTCAATCGACCGAAATCTCTTCGCAAAAGCTTGAATGAGCTTGGATGCCTTTAATTCAGACTCGACCTCACGCTGCTCCATACCGAGGTAGATCTACAGTCAGAAATCAGAATCAGCCAGCTGCCTCGCATGCAACGGCAACACTGCCAATTTCAGTCGTTTTGGTATTGGCGCGAGCCAGGCGCAAGAAGGATTCACTCGACGAGGAAGGGAAATTTTATGTAAGAGCAACTGCATCTGGCTTTAAGAGAACAGTTCACTTACATCATAGGAATATCTTGCCTGTGAGTGAGAGGCCAAGACCTCAAGGGTCTCCTTCAGAGTATCCATCTCCTCTTTATAATTAGGAATGATAATCGCATGCACGACAGGGTCCTCTGGATAGTCGGTACTGTCCGTGTAACTGTCGAGCTCAGGGTCGCTCATCTCACTCATGGCGGAAGAGCAAGCGTTGCTCTCTGAAGTCAGGGTTCCAGAAGTTAGAGTGTCCAAGCTAGACACGGAAGTCAGTGACACCCGCCGGCGCACACTGCCTCTCTTGTAATCCTCCATCGCCTTGCTCTGCCTTGCTTTGCTGATAGAGTTGGTGATGTTCCAAACCGACCAGCATGCCCTTGCTGGGAAAATGAACACAAGAATATGTATGAGCAGGCTGTAGTACGCCAAGACTAATGTCCAAATACCGGCGCCGACATCAGCTGACCCAACGTACAGCACGCCAAGTGCCTCGCTCTCTTGAAGGTTGCTATCCTCATGCTTCTCATTCGGTTGTTCAATCTTGGATTCCTGGGAAATAACGTAGTAACACAGAGCCACAAGCGCGAACATGCTGAGCGCGCCGGCTCGTCTCGAGCACCACGTGAATACAGACATGTCGGGCGGAGACGGCCGGTGAGAACGTACACCTATATGCTTGAAACTCGCGAACTGACAACGTGACAAAGGCAGCTATGGTTGCTTCTCAAAAGTCAAAGCAAGGCGGTCCCAAGCTATCAAGGTGACGTCTCAGTCCTTGAGGCAGAGTGACTCACGGGACTGAGAGAGTCAGAAGAGATGGACTTGGTAAGTAACCTCCAGTGTAAGGGAGCGAAGAGGACAAAAATAACACGGAAACTCACAAGAACAAAAGACTGAAGGAGCTTAGGCAGATTGGCTACCCACAGACGGCCTCCTGGCTCCCATATTCGCTTGGTTAGTCAACACATGACCATCTCAGGGACATGTCCTAATAGCGCCGGTGGGAACATGACGAAATTTGGCAGACAGACGAGATGAAGAAAGAAAGCGCTAAGCATTGATGAGAGGTCTAACCGACTGTGTCCCACATGTTGCTCACTAACATGGCTGTACAACACGCTTGAGGATGGCCGTATCTTGTACATCTTCACGACTGGGATGTGGGGTGAGAAAACGGCCGCTCTAGGTAAGAACCGAGGGTCTTGTCCGTATATAACAGTGGCTGATCAGAGACTAATTGTGGTAGTGCGTACTCCGTACAATACATTAATAGATGCAGGACCCTGTTGCCAGACATGGTGCGTGTACTCCGTACTAAGATGTCATTCATTGTCCAACAGAAGTCTAGTAGTTTGCTTTCCCGAACCGAGCACAGCCTATGATCAAGCCGCAACAAGACACGACAGTACGAACGAATAGCCTTCATGGTGCTATTATTGCTCCCATGACGGAGTAGGCACGGACGAAACAGCACAGTCAACGACGCGGACACGTCGCTTGATTTCCGAAGAGTCGAGGTTGCAGGTGGATCCGCGTTACTATCAATCATACTGAAACTGCGCAGTCTTCTCTTCCCTGAGAACTCGGCCGATCGATAAGCACGTTAATACCAAGGGCCACGGCTAGACGTAGCTTGATGCCTCAGCTCCACGCTCATGGTTCATAGCTGTAGGCGTCATGCCTCTAGCTCGGAGAAGGTCTCACAGTGTGATGAAAGTCCCAATGTATTTTACCGCTGGCAAGACTCTTTTTCTCCCTTACACAATGAAATAATTGGAGCTCCAATGCTTGAACCGTGGTGTTCATGTGAACCGCGGCGCGAACCTAGTACAGCTTGTTGACCAAGCCGTCAGTCGGGTTGCATATTGCGTACCGGGCTGGTTTAGTCCCTCCGCTTGGCCTCAATAAATGGGGCTCTGTGATAGTGTGGGACCTTCCTCGACGCCTATTTCCTATCACCTTTGCTCCGTACAGAGTATAATACTGTACGTCGCGGATGACCCTTGTTACCTGTTGTTGTCTTCGGCTGCTGCCTCGTGAGAGTTGAAACGTTATCATGAGGTACTCCGTATTGCACAGCCCTTTCGATCGTCATGGGGCATTACTGAGCCCTAAGGGACTTTTTAAAGATGTACGGCCAAAATGGGCCTTCACAAATAACTGACTACTTAACGGCTGGGGGCAGTCTCGCCAAGACCTTAAAGGAGGATTGGGCTGAGTGTGCGGCGGCGGAGTAACTCGTCTGTCCGTATTCGGCCTAGTACGGCATCGGGGTCCAATGCGGGTTGCTGGCTGACCATGCCATGAGATCTTTCCTGTGATAGGTCTGTTGCAACGACAATCGTCGAGTTGCAAGGCTCTGGCGTACATCGCCAAGAAATGCTATGGAGTAACTACATCTGGTCCCAACGAAGATCCCATCGATGATTCTCTCGCCCAGCAGCAACCTGGTGCCGCATTGGCTGCCTCTCGCTCTTGCGCCATGAAAACCGATATTACCGCGTCTTTTAATTCAGAGAAGAGTATGGCGCCCAAGGCGGCCGGCCGGAGGTATGTCAGTTAGAAGGACATGTACGGATTACTTCATGCTTGCCACGTATTGCTACACACTGCCCACGCAAGGAGAAAGAGGCAGTTCATTAAAGTGGCGCCGGCAGTTGGAACAAAAGAGGACCCGCCGTCGTTCGATGGAACACTCGTCAAGACCAGCAAGGTCAGGAAATGACGTGGGCTCGAGCAGAAACCGGGTGTGCAACGTTCATCCATGAAGAAAGAAAAAAAAAAAAAAGTGATAAAACTTGGATTCAACACCCTGTGATAATTTCACTTTTCTGCGCCGCCTGACAATCTAGTTGTGTTTGGTCAGTCTTCAATAACAATGCCGGATGACCCCACGGGGCTTCTCCAGTGGTGAATAGACCCACGTCGCTTGATGGGAGCATGGTGCTTTGCGCCAACACCATTGGCTATTGGTGTTTGTTCATTGAGAGTGCCACAATATTTTGAAGAGTCTCATCATGATGGGGAAAACCACCATTTAAAACGGAGGCAAGCGGGGGACAATTTAACTGAGCCATCTAGGTAGCATTAACTCTGCAAGAGATTAATGCCTTGGCGACCAAAAACAAGAAAAAAAAATCTTTTTAAAAAAAAAAAAAAACCTATTATATAGCTTAAATTGCTATTTAGGTAATAAATTTTATTAATAATAAGATTTAATTGCATCTGTGGTGGGCGTTCGAATTGAAAGGGTCAATTGGACAATATGGACGAAATGGCTCAGTTAAACTGTCCCCCGCATGGGAGGCCAATCCGGCAAGATGTTTAAATTGTGCAAATAGAAGAACCAGGCTTGTCCACCACGTGTGTAAAGCGACTCGTCCAGAATCTTGAATAACCAAGCTCACCGCTGCTCTCAATCGCCAATTGAGACTAGAGCCATCCCTGAACATCTCATTGGGACAACGGAACTTCATGTCCCTTTCATGTATATGGTACAATCACGAGAAAAGGAGTGACCCCATGTGGTTCAGCAAATATGCTTTCCGGCCCTGGGTCTGGAGCCGTGTATTTAACACATCTATTGAGCACTACCTCCTTTGTTAG
Organism: Conoideocrella luteorostrata; assembly: GCA_032433595.1. Taxonomy (NCBI): domain Eukaryota; kingdom Fungi; phylum Ascomycota; class Sordariomycetes; order Hypocreales; family Clavicipitaceae; genus Conoideocrella; species Conoideocrella luteorostrata. Next base: position 7,058 of record JASWJB010000366.1, read on the forward strand.
TATAGCCTCATGTGCACCTCTGTGACGGTGTTGGTCTAAGCACATAACGCGATGAAAGAGAGTCCGTGTCTGGTTGTACAACGAAGAAAAAGCTGTGGATTGGTTATGATCTCAGTTCCTAAGCTGGCTTGGAAAGTGGGTATTAATCCTATTGTCCGTCGCCATGACCTCTTACGCTCTGACCGTGTGAATATGATTCAAAGCTTCTTATATCAAATATGCCAGGTGTTGCTGTTTCAATCTTTTGGCATATTACACATCTTGGAAGACCCAACCTGTGTGAGCTCTGATTATAACATAACGCTTCTGCACAGAAGCGAACAGTTGCCATGCGCTCTCAAGTGACTGTTCTATTCGTCGTCAACAGGTTGATGGTACCGAGTGGGGGAAAACTGAGATTCGCTATTGTTCCCACCAGCCTTTCTTGCAAGTATGCCATCAACATAGAGTTTGAGTTGTTGGTTTCCAGTAGTATAATTAGAGGCAGGCACCTACATGACTTGGCTGTTGCGACGTAACCCAAGTGCTTATCAAGTTGGGCATCGATACATTGACTGGGGTGCGGTTTGTGACGTAGTTTGTTCAGGGCGCCTTTTCGAATAGCTCCAATATGGGTTTGGCAGCCTGTGTCGGTGCGGTCAGAATGACAAAGTCCAATGTTCTTCAACAGCAGCATGTGATGGATTACTTACGTCGATGAATTTTTCAAGATCCTGGTCTAGATTTGCCAAATCGTCCTTGCGCCTCTTGTTTTCGGCAATAAGCTTCTGCTTCCGCTTCAACAGTTCCTGGCGCTGCTGTTCCAAGTCCTCTCGTTCCATACGCTCGTGGTCAATCCTGGCAACCATTATTTCATTTTCGCCGTCCTCAGCGTGCTCGGGATGCCGCGAGAGGAATTCTTCGACAGAGATCAATGGCAACTGTTGATATTTATGACTGAGAAGTTAGTCAAATTGCATTACAGAGTAAATTTGGGAAAGGACCAAGGCAACTGAACCTACTCGTAGGATTCGCAGGCAGTGATCTCTCCTTGAAGATGTCGCTGCTCGTAGTAAAGATTCTGGAGCTGAAGGTGCAGGCGATCTACCTCTTGGCGCGCCTCAAGAGTTTGAGTTTTGGTCTCGCGGGCCGAGATGCAGGCGTTCCGATGCAAGCCACGCAGATGTGAAATGCTAGTGAACAGGTGCTTCTGCTGCTTGACAATCTCTGCTTGTAATTCGGCTGATGTAGGAGCGTCGGTTGCCTCGTCGGTCAATCGTAAGAGGGCATGGGCTTGGTCGCGTGCTTGGTCGGAAATCTGCAAAACTGCCACAAGGCTGGGCTCAGAAACGATTTTGTCGATCGCCATCGTCGGAGGATGAAAGGCCAAAACAAAGAAAGAGCGACAGCAAAATCCTGTACTCTTAACGATGCTATGATCCAAAGGTCAAAGTGATGGATTGTTGGTGTTTGATGGCGTCACGTCGACCACTGCACTTTCGTGTTGATTTGTGTTGGTAGAAACCCGACGAACGAGACGTCGCATCGAGCTACTCCGTAACTATAGTGGAGACTTGTGTGTGCACTGAGGAACTTGCCGCAGCTGGTGAGCAGAACGGTGCACTAGTACAATAAGTCACAGGAATATGCGCCTGGGCACAGCAGCAGCCATACGATACCTAGTCAAATGCTAGAAATAAATTATTGATAAAGAACAACAAAAATCTAATGAGCCCCCAAATAACTAGGACCTCATTCCAAAGCCTGCAGGTGCCACCCACTTAGCTTACCTAAATGCTGGCAGACTTCTATCAAGAAAGCTTGCTGCCAGCAAGGCTTCGACGACGGCATCAGACCTAACCATGACCTTTCTGTCATTGTATGAATAACACGGAGGTCTCACTTCGTAGATAAAGACTTACGCATGCTACATGCCAAGTGTAGCCTTGAATGGTGGCCGGTTAGCATCTACATATGGGTGGGAATGTCAGATTGTGGCCTGAGTAACTAAGCTGCTACCCTAAAGCCAAACGAACTCAAATACAGACACAGACACAAACACAAACACAAACACAAACAGACAGAAAAACGGTATAAAGCCATGATACAGCTAGAAGGCCAGTAGAACCTCTGGAGAATCCGCGCGAATATTGATATCAGTTGTCATTCTCAGGGCGGAATCGACAGGACGTGCAGGGGAGTCCTCCCTCCATAGGCAATTGCAAATGTGCTGGCCAGAAGGACTGACGCCATACTCCCAAACGGCAACCCCCCAGAAGTGCTACAAAGAGGGGACACGCTCTGTAGCAATCTGTGAGCTGCTAGCTTAGTTCTCAATCGCTGCCAGTTGGGGCGCTGACTACCCAAATGCGACACCTGAACGCCAAGAAACACCCTACAATATGCACAGCGGGACGCCATCAGCGTCATTTCGATATTATCCCAGGTCTAACATGTATTATGCTGTTCCTCGACTCCTTACTACGCCGTACAAATGCGGAGTACAATAGCGTTACTGTATTTCATGTGCTCCGTTTGTCCGTGTTCGTCCGTGTTGACTGTATTAGTACTACAATAGTAAGATTCTATGCACCCTGTATGTCTCAGCCCCTCGTTGGCATAGTGTTTCCAGCCTTCCTTACGGAGTACGACTTCAGCTTTTGGCACTGGACTCGACTCGACCGACAATGAAGTAATACCAGTACTCCGTAGTGCACCGGCTAACCCCCCCGGTCGTTGAGTCGCATGGTGGCCGAGGTCTAGCATGCGACAAACTGGTTCCTGGAAACAACGAATAGACTGACACATGCTCTGTCATTGATGATCAATCCTTCATCCTGCCATCCTCCTTATAGCACGTGAGCGGTAATCCAGCTGCGGTAAGTGAATTGCCGCATGGATTGGCTTGCTCGCCTGCTTATGCTGAGAACCCTTTTGCCCCAGCCGGGCTATTATTTAGAACCCATCCCGGCCCTCAATGCAAAGTCCCTACTCTGTACCTAGATCCGAAAGTGGCGACGGTTCCAATTTCAGTGGTTAAATCCAAGATCTGCATCTTTCGCTGCTCCGCCTCTGGCCAATCGAACCCCTACAGTGCCATCCTGCCACCCAGCCAAGGCCCCCTCACCAAAATCCTATCCGAAGAGTCCCGCACAGCCCGTTGCGCCCGGTTTGGCTCAACCAATTGCTCCCTCTCACCATCGCCCGTGCGCCCCCTTCCGTTACACGGCATCACTTTTCCCTCATATGTCCAGCAACAAAGTGAGCTCGACGTGCGGAATACATAGTCGTCCATTTGACCTTCGGGCTATGCCATTTGCTTCGAGTTCTTTCCCATCATGAGCGACGTGACCACTGCAATCACGTCGGCCTGTGGCTATAAGCCGCGCCATGACGAAAGCTCAACAAACGTAGCCTCCACCGCATCAGGGTCCGAACCGCAACAAAACGAGCGCCCCACGAACCGGCGACGACGACATTCGTTTTTCCTCCCTCGGAGGAGGTCAATAGTGGAAACAATCATGGAAGGCGAGGAGGGCCTGCTGCTCAAGGTTGACTTGTTCCTCTCCGAGTTGGAGCGGCGGCTGGATTTCATCGAAAGTTACTATGGCGACCTTGGCAAGGACTACAGTTTCTCCCGCGCATTCGCCACACTTCAGGCCGTCCGGACACGATGCTCGCACGCTTCCGAAGAGGTAATCGGTGCCGGCAGACGCCGCCTGCAGATAATGGTTGAGACGCTCGAAATGCGCTACCAAGAGACCCTCGCCGCTGCTGAGTCGCTGCACGAGAAGGCTCGTGTTGGCGTTGATCTTCTCGAGGGCATGCTCTCCGAGTTTGAGACGCGTGCGCACAAACTGCGAGAGCATGGTCTTGCCAATGCCGCCACCGCTGCCGAGGCTTTCATGGACGAAGGTCGACGTGTCGCCAACGAAAGCATTGAAAGGGCGAGAGGCGTCATGGATGAAGGTCTGGAAAGGGCCAGACGGGCTGCGCTATCATTAGAGGAACATATACAACAAGCAATCGCGCAAGCAAGAGAGACTCGTCTTCTGCACTACCACGACCTGCCTTCTCCGTGGCGGAACAACCCGCATATCACTAAAGGTTACCGCTTCACTGAAACCAAGATTGAATGCGTCCAGTCAGCCTTCAACATGTCCAACGAGTTCTTCAATATTTGGTCTCATGTCATTGGCCTCTTTCTTGTTCTCGCTGTCGCATTTTACTTTTACCCCGCCAGCGCCAATTTCTCTCTCAGCTCCAAGAGCGATGTGTTCGTGGCTGCTGTCTTCTTCGTAATGGCTTGCCTAACACTGGTTTGCTCCACCATCTGGCACACCATGAATGCCGTAGCTGACATCAATGCAATCTCCATCTTTGCCTGCGTTGACTATACCGGGATCTCTCTGTTGATTGCCGCTTCCATCATGACTACCGAGTACACCGCATTCTACTGCGACCCCGTGAGCCGGTGGATATACATGTCGCTTACTGCCGGGCTGGGAATTGGTGGCGTTATTCTTCCGTGGCATCCCAAGTTCAACGGAGCAGACATGGCCTGGGCGAGGGTGGCCTTCTTTGTCGGGCTAGCTTTGACGGGATTCATGCCCATGCTGCAGCTCTCTCTGACCCATGGCCTCGACTTTGTCATCACTTTCTACTCTCCAATCCTCAAGTCTATCCTCGTCTATTTTGGAGGCGCCATTGTCTACGCAAGCAAGATCCCCGAGCGGTGGTGGCCCGGCATGTTTGACTATGTTGGCGGAAGCCACAACCTCTGGCATGCTGCTGTCCTGGGAGGCATTTTATTTCACTACTCAGCGATGCAGACCTTCTTCTCCAACGCTTTTCATCGTGCAGAGGGAGGCTGTCCGGTATACTAGATGACCAGATTTTTGGTACATGCGTGCCCGGGCAGCTATAACCAGCTATTACTGCAATGGCCTAATACACTGGCTGCTGAAATTCCCACCGAGGATGACTTGCGAGAACACAACCCTCAAAAATGCATCAGCGGCATCCACCTCCAAGGTCTTGGCGAAAAGAGCCCGGGGACGCTAATGGCTGACTGCTTGATGATTCGATGGTTCGATGGTTCGTTTACAAGCAGCATCCTGATCTTCTTTGCATACTGTCCACATGGATCTGGCCGGCTAGTTATCACGCCGTCAAAACAGCCGACAGCAGGCCAAGACAGCCCCATGCAATGAACGCAGGCAATGAATGACATGAGACGAGTCATGTGTGAACGGGAAAAAGTCAGAATTATGTGGGCTCTGTTCAGCGGTGTCATAGATCTCCGCTTCAGCTGGCGCGTTCATCAGCGGGGAGTTTTATCATTGTCGGAGTTGGGCATGTGAACGGCGTTACTGAGCATTTACGACACTTTTTTTTTTTTTGGCACATATTCTGCGAATATACATCTCATGTTTAAGACCTAGAGTATTCAATAAGCATGTAGGCTTCGGACCTTGTCACATTCTGAGCGCATTTCGCATGATTGATGGAGTATGAATGTCATCAAACAAGTAAATTTCAATCCCTCATATAAAATACAGTCATGTTTGCTAGTTGTGCCAGTTTCTCTCTTTGCCATTTGTGCTCCTTATGCCGATACTGTAATTCAATTTGCCGTGTTCACAGATAATACAATCAAAATCAAAATAAAAGCTAGAATATGCAGTTGTGCTCCGTTACGTGGTTGCCCATTCCGTACTCTCCATTCCCGCACTTCGTATGCGACGTTTCCCAGGTTCCATAATCATGAACCTCATTAGTATACTAGTCATGGCTAGTAAAAGCTTCGCAGCTCCAAAAAGAGACTACATCTCCGTGGTGCGTACGGTCTAATTTTCTCTACCTTACATTATCCTGATATTGCACACCAATAGGTTCTGCGGCTGAAGAGCAAGTTCCGTTGTGACACTTCCGATTTGGGAAGTTGCGAGAAAATACGACACGCGATGCACAAGTGCATTCACATGGCGTGCGTGACAATCTCAGCGTACACATCATCAGGAATCTTCTTGATAATCCCAATGGAAACGCTCTTAATCAAATCGGCATTCAAAGGCGGGAATGACCGCAGAACCTTGTTTGGGCTATTCTGAGTTAGTTACCGGAGCGGCTGTCATAACGAAAGTCTTGAAAATTGGGCGGGCCAGTATCAAGAGAACGTACCTTGGGGATTGAAGAATCTGCGATCTCATTATAGTAAGCTGGGCCACAATACAGACGATATTCAAATGCGGCCCGTACGCAAATAGAAAGTCCCAAAGCCGAAGGACCTCGGGCAGTGGCGGTGTGCAAGCACATAGTGTCAACACGGATGGGAAAGCATAAATCTCGGCTGATAGGCCCTTTGCAGTAAGGTACATGCTGAGCTTGGGGTCTACAATGGCCAACACTTTGTCGACAAGAGCAAGCCCGCGATGCACTCCGTCCATAGCGCCGCGGATGTATGCTGGGCACTCTTTGGTGAGGAGGGAGTGGAATGCAACAAAGGCCTCGGCCTCACTGCGGGCAGCGTACAAGAAGGGTGCCGCTAGAACATTCATGCCTTGTACGTAAGTGCCGGGTTCCGGGCCAATACCAGACTCTGCATATTGGTTAGCCAAGACGTTTTTTAGAGCTCGGAGATGCGACAAGGAGCTGTCCAATATTGGTCGACAAGGTATTATTTTGGAGCGTAAATAAGACGGAGACGATAATCAACTTACTAGCCTGAGAATGTCCAGAAACACTTCCTCCAAGACTTTGTCTCGGAGCCGATGAGTGACTACTGCTTGGTCGGCTGGCACTTTGTCGCTGTTCCTCCTTGGCGTCATGAAGCTTCCAGGCAATGGCATTCAACAGGCGAATAAGACTTGCTTCGCTGACGCGCCGACGGAAGAGGGGATCCGTGGTGAGGGTTCGGAACGTATCATTGCGAATTTTGGAGTAGGCGGGCGAGGCGCCCCGGTGAATATAGGAGAGATATTCGTCGGTCGACATGACGGGTGCATCCAACAAGACGAGCCAGACATAAATTCTCATCGGCGACTAGTAAAGTAAATACTCAGGTCAATAATGGCCCCAAAAGCATTATTTTGTATTCGTTTCGTTCAGACAATCGCCAGAACATTGGGGGCATAGAGTCGCCATACCATTCCGTCCTCTGCACTTTTGATCCCCTCGTCGACTACCTTCCACCGGGCGCTCTCCAGAGCACCCAGATAATCGCCGTCGCTCGGCCCATCTCGAAAGATTTGCTGAAGCGACAAGTGCCCGTGTGAAAAGACAGGCTTCTTCAAGCCGATGCGCTTTGTTCCAGCAACAGCGCCGATCTGCATCATAGCCGAGGCAGCATCACTGTTAGCGCGGCCTCGTTGGGGGGAGCGGGTAGCTTTCGGATCGCGGGTGGGCGAGGCATTGCGCTGTAAGTCTCTTCGCTGTTGGGAAATCAGGGAGGGCTGGTTCAAGGATCGAGCGGCTCCCAGTGTGTGAGCAGATTGGAGGCGGCGGAGAGCTCGATGTGTCCGCGGAGAAGGAGGTACTTGGAGGTCGATGTGCGGGATGGTGGGGTTCGACGAGGCCGGGGGAGAGGCAAGAGGATTTGCGTCCCGAGAGGGACTAGGCATGGCTTCAAGATGCTTAATCCCGAGCTTTCATGGCAATTGGACGGAGACTCTGAGCGAGGATGAGGAGGATGAAGGTCAATGGGATCGAGCTTGTCTGGGAGGGATAGTGATGTTGGAAGAGCTGGAGCACGCGAGGGAGCACGCGAGGCGGCAAGCGGTGATTGGTTGGGTCGTTTGTTGGCGGGGGAGGCTGGCAACGACACGGGAATGGCACTGGCGGTGACGAAAGGTGGCATCGTCTTACACAGAGACTGACACCAATGCTGGAAATCCAGTTATTGAATCTCAGTCTGCACGGTTAAGTCTGTTGACGACCCCCCGAATCGCTTGATAATGATGATTCTGTGGCTCCAGCGACCGCTGGGCTCTAAGTTTGAGAGAAATGATGTTGTCCGCTGTTCTCTTTCATTTATCGTAGAAACCATGCATCCGATTGAGCAGGCTGACTTGTCTCGCCGCACTGCTCTCTGTCCAGAGCAACCGTGACCCCCTCAACTTACGCAACTTTTTTATTGAGCCACTGATCGTTCATCATGAGGCTACCAGTGAATAGGTCGCATGCATTGTACCTTGGGTTTCTACAGAGTATATGTTCGCTCAATACTCTCCCATTGTCCGAGCATCTTCTCCGCAATCGCCAGGCTATTTATATACGGAGTACGCGGTACTCTCCACGAATTTGATTAGTTACTACAGACCACGCTCTAGCTTTGTATTGTGACCCAACATGATCCAGGCTCGGATGAGAATGGTTGTTTCACAGAGGGGTTGCGTGGGAGTGCACACTTCACCTCACTTGGACAGTGGCGAGCTGACGGAGTTTCAAGATTCTTGTCAATACTAGTATGCTAGCCACGGGTCGAGCGCGTTCGTGATTGGTACATCGGGCCCTCGGCGTTGCACAAAGAGCCTTATGAAGTCTAAGCCCCTTTCGCAACATGATGCATATATGCAGATACAGACTGCGTCTGGATCCGCAGGAGCATTGAGACTGCAGCTATTTGTAGGCAGTTTGACCTGTCTGGCGCTCAAAGGGACAAAGACGGCAATGCACAGTGTGCTCGAGAGGTCTCGCTCGCGGCATGCCAGGTGGGAGATACAAGACAACCAACTATACGCAGTAGGCGTTCCAGACCTGATCTTGACTCTGGTCTGTTTTATACGTACCGTTGCAATCGGACAAGATGGAGCACTCCTTCGATGCCGTTTTTGTTCCGAGAGTAACGTCTGGCTGCATCGTTAGCCGGCTGGGTTGAGCGAGATGGGAGCCGGGCGGCAGACTGGCGTAAATGATGAGATTCACAAGATCCGTTCCTCCTGCTTCTCCGTCGCGCTATCCTAGGAGCGGAAATACAACGATGGCGACATCAGCGACTTGTGGGGCGAGTCAAGCACTTGACCTCATCACGTCCTTCTCCGCTGGCCTATGAAGCTTTGCTGACTTGACGACCCCAGAGTATTTGGTATTTACGAGTAGGAAATTACAAATCCTTGATTGCGCCCATGAAACTATGGCAGCTTCGGACCCCGTTACAAAAAATTCTTTGGTCTGGTCGCATTGCTACTCCAGCTCTTCTCATCATGACTTCCTACCACTCTTGCCGTCTCATTATCATCCAGTGACGAAACCATACCCACAGCCTCGCACAGGGATGTTGGAGGTCAACTGCCGTCACATATTTCGCCGTTGCAACTTGGGATAACTCACACGGCCCTTCTTCGTCCTGAACCTGGGTGGTCGCCCGGAAGTCTCGGTTCATCGCTCATCTAGAACTACGAATTAAGCAAGACTGGCGGGACGGTCCCCCTCCTCTCGGTAGCGCGTCTAAGTGAGATTCATTCCAATACCGACGCCTTCTCCCGTGGTCCACAGGCGGCGTATATCCTCCACAACTTAGCTTTTTCTTATTTTAGTATTTATCTCCTTGGTGTCTCCTCTAGAATAACTCTTGCCATCTATTTCCTACATTACCTTGTTCTGTCTCGTTCAGACACGACCAAGTTTGCTCTGTCCTTTTCACTTACACAGCGACCCGGTCAAACATCTTGGATATCCATGCCCATTACCTATTCTTCAGAGATTACCCACTAAGCTGTCATCAAGCATAATGAGCTAGTAAAGGAAATAATCATCAAGTCCATCCCACCTTCCCCCCCCTCATGCTGCATTCCTAAACGGAATCTCTTGGAGTGGTCTTCGACATTCTTTTGATCATGCCCCCCTCCACTACCAAGGCGGGTCAAGGCTTGGCCAAGATTCTTGGCATCGAACTGCACGATCCCAGCCAAGACGACACCGATGCAGTCACCAGGGGGGAGTCGATCCTGTCAATTCAGTCGAGCGACAGTTTCGTTGAAGGTCCTCCTACCGCATCCGAATGGCTCCACGATCAAATACCTACGCCACAAGAGGTTGGCGCCTACGCCAAGTCATTATTCCCCTTCCTCGCGTGGATCGGACACTATAATTTGCAGTGGTTTGCTGGTGATTTAGTTGCTGGCATCACTATTGGCGCTGTCGTGGTGCCTCAGGGCATGGCGTACGCATTGCTGGCAAGGCTTGAACCACAGTTTGGCTTGTACTCATCCTTCGTGGGAGTCATCAGTTACTGGATCTTTGGTACATCAAAGGATATCTCCATCGGACCTGTCGCGGTTCTGTCTACGGTAGTGGGCAGTGTCGTTGAAGAGGTCGTTTCTTCTCCTGACACTAAGGACATACCACCCCATGTTATCGCCTCCGCCTTGTCCATTATTGCTGGTTGCATTGTCCTGGCCATTGGTCTTCTTCGCTGCGGTTGGATTGTCGACTTGATTTCTATCACATCGCTGTCTGCTTTCATGACAGGTTCGGCCATAACCATTGCGTCCAGCCAGCTGCCTTCTCTCCTGGGTCTCACTGGCTTCTCCAACAGAGATCCTGCTTTCAAAGTTGTAATCAACACCTTGAAACATCTTCCGGACACAAAGCTCGATGCTGCCATGGGCCTGACAGCCCTATTCTTTCTATATCTCATTCGTTACATTCTCACGTCAGCCGCGGAACGATATCCTACCCACAAGCGTATTCTTTTCTTCATGAACACTATGCGAACCGTCTTCGTTATACTACTGTACACCATGATCAGCTGGTTGGTCAATATGCACAGAAAGGAACATCCTCTCTTTCATGTTCTTGGGGCTGTGCCTAAGGGTGAGTGCATCAGATTCCCCGCGTAGTGAACACCAGACCGGTCTAACCTTGGTTTAGGGCTTCGTAATGCCGCAGTTCCTGAACTGTCAAGCGATATGCTTTCTCACTTCGGATCGCATTTGCCAGCTACAGTCATAGTCATGCTTGTTGAGCATATCGCCATTTCAAAATCATTTGGCAGAGTCAACAACTATGCCATCGACCCCTCGCAAGAAATGGTAGCCATTGGCATGACCAATATTCTGGGACCCTTTCTCGGTGGTTACCCGTCTACCGGATCTTTCAGCCGAACTGCCATTCAATCCAAGGCTGGCGTTCGCACCCCAGCTGCTGGCATTATCACTGGCATCATCGTCCTTTTAGCAACATACTTGCTAACGGCAGTGTTCTTCTACATTCCTAGTGCCACTCTAGCAGCCGTCATCATCCATGCCGTGGGAGACCTCATCACCCCTCCAAACACTGTTTACCAATTTTGGTGCGTATCCCCGATAGAAGTATTCGTCTTCTTTGTGGGTGTTTTCGTCAGTATCTTTGCACAAATAGAGGATGGTCTCTACGCCACTGTTGGCATTTCTGCAGCTATTCTACTGTATCGCATCTTGAAGGCTCAAGGCCGGTTCCTCGGACAAGTGCGGGTTCACTCTGTCCTTGGAGATCATGTCATCGGCGAAGACCCTAAGAAAGTCTTTGGCGAGTATGGAACCTTTGATGAGTTTGCGGAAAATTCGGCCAGGAACATCTTCCTCCCACTCGACCATGGCGACGGATCGAATCCCCAAGTTGAGCTAGAGAGCCCATACCCTGGCGTCTTCATCTATCGATTTTCTGAAGGTTTCAATTATCCAAATGCTAATTTTTCTTTGGACTACCTCACCAACTTCATACTGTCACAAACAAAACGTTCCAATCCTGAAATTTTCGAACGCGAGGGCGACCGTCCATGGAGCAACCCTGGGCCTCGAAAGTCTGCAAAGTCCCGTGAGGATCCAGAAATTCACAGACGCCCTACGCTCAAAGCTATCATTCTAGACTTTAGTTCGGTGAATAATGTGGACATCACCTCCGTTCAGCGACTTATCGATGTTAGAAACCAGCTCGATATTTATGCCTCCCCGGAGGTTGTCGACTGGCATGTCGCATGTATCAATAATCGCTGGACAAAGCGGGCTCTCATGGCTGCTGGGTTTGGCGTGCCCACAAAAAGGGATGACGGCCTTCATCACAGATGGAGGTCCATCTTTAACGTTGCCGAAATAGGCGGAAAGGACTCTGCTGCTGCTGTGGCAGAGGACAAGGCGAACGAAAGAGAGTTGCAAATGAGTCAGAGCTGTAGGAGCAAGCTTGATGAAGAGATGGGCCAGATTTCGGATTCCGAGGACCATTCTGCTAAGCCGGATGATGAAAAGGCAGAGGATGCTGGTGTGTCGAAACAGAGACGCAGGGGGGCTGTTGTTCATGGACTGAACAGGCCGCTGTTTCATGTGGACTTGACAAGTGCAGTACAGAGTGCAATTGCTAATGTAGAGGCCAAGGAGGAATTTAGAGCTTCCGGTACTGACCCTCCAACATGAGGGAATGCATGCCACGTTTTAGAATTGACTAGAGGCATTTGGGGTTCGAGTCTCGATACCACCAACCACAAGTCGTGAACGGCAGCGCACGGCACAGTGTGTGAGCAAATCCCCACCGTGTGCCATTTACTTTGACTTCGCACCTACCTTAACTCAACTTTCAACAAATACGGTCTCCTCGTCATTGTATATAAAGACGCGTTCTGTCTATTTGATTTTCTTTTCAACCTAAACTTGTCTTTTTCATCAACACAGCTTCTTATTTCCACTAAGCACATTCGACATGAATTTACCTCTTCCAGAGGCTATTGGTTAATGACATTCGTGATGTATCGTGATGTATCATGATGTATCACATCGCGAAGGCGTGGTGTTTGGGGACCCTGAGACCCGGAAAAAGGCCGTGAGATTCTGCTATAGAAGAAGCCCGCCGCAGGCAGCCCCCGGCAGAGCCCCCGGAGGAAAAAAAAAAAAGTCACATAAGATTATAGTAAAATTTATTAACATCAGCAGCAGCAGCAGCAGCAGCATTAGTATTAGGCGACAAGACCTTCATCAGCAGCATCGCCAGCAGCAGCGTCGTCAGCATCCTCAGCAGCATAGTCAACGGATCCGAAGCTTTCCCTGCGCCTAGGGGGTCGATAAATTCGGCAGTATCAGGTCCCGTTCAGGCGAGATTGGCGCATACAGGCTCAACTGTATTAGAAACCACTATTAAGCTGTCTAATTCATTATAGTTACTCTCTCTTATACGACAAGTTTTTGTAGTTCATCTGTCTCAAAAGTTTCCCACGTTGATTATGAATTGCCGTCACCAAGTCCATGGAAAATACCTTGGCGGGGTCACCTGATTTTCGTGTGTACAAGCTCGCCACGACAGGGTGCAATTCACGCTCCGTCCTCGTTAACAGAAACCGGCTTTACAAACGCAAGCCAAGTCCATCTAAAATCTCAAGTACAGTGGTTACCATGAGTGGCTAGAGAAAAATAACAGTTCTCATTTCAGTCAGGTCAATTTCTCAGGACGGACAACATTACCGCATTGCAACACTGGCCTCTCGTCAACCATGCCGATTGGGATACAGAGACTAAATGCCAAGAAATCGCAACCCAACCCCAACATCATCTTTATCAAGCCACTCCCCGGACCTAACGAGAAAACTGCACAAACTTTCCTGGAGAGGATTGCAGCTCAATGTCGTAAGTTCACATTGTACGACTCTACCAACTCAACTCAGGTGCACTCTCTCATTGGACCCAGTCCCCGTCATGCGCAAGCATCACATATCAGTCATGACTCTCGAGGAATACGAGCCCAACCGTGAATTTGTAGGGCGCAACTTCAACGCGGGCGAGGTTGTTCAGCTTGTCTTGCGGTCACCTCAAACGGGACGGTGGCTACCGTTTGACTATGTCCAGATGGTCATGATGCATGAACTAGCGCACTGCAAGCAGATGAACCACTCGCGGGCATTTTGGGCCGTGAGAAACCAGTACGCTTCTCAAATGTATGACATTTGGAAGGAAGGGTACACAGGTGATGGGATATGGGGTCGTGGTGCTAATTTATCTACGGGGGAATGGGAACGTGATCAGGTCAGTCCAGAGGAAGCTCTTCCCGAGCATTTGTGCGGAGGGACATACCGCTCTCGACGACGAAAGCGTAAGGTGAAGCCTTCCCTGACGTATCAGGAACGAAAAGAGAGGAGAATCTTGAAGAAGTTTGGCAGGAATGGTGTTGCGCTTGGCGCGGATGAGGAAACAAAGGTTAAGCTAGAAAAGGGGAAAAAGGTACAAGCGAAGCCCAAAGTGGCGGGGAGTGCACGAGGCCGAGAACTTCGCGCGGCGGCTGCGCTCGCACGGTTTGAGCAGCAGAAAAATGACAAGACGGAGGTGGTTAAAGAGGAGGACGAAACGGATTCAGGAAGCGAAACTGCAAGTGACTATGAGGATGGGACCACGGGCGTTGGTTCCAAGGGCGCTGTTGATGTAGATGGCACGCGGTTGGTGGACAGTAAAGGGAGGGATATGGTAAAGGTTTGCGAGGATGAAGACACGAGTGGCCCGGATGCCAGAAACGAACTCAGCCAGTTGCAGGGCATGCTCAACAGCCAGGTAAAGAGGGGGCCATCCAGTCATCGGATTTCTTCACAGACCACAGTGAGGACCATGGAGGAGCAAGCAGAGGTAACTCAACCGTCGGCATCCATTTATGTCAAGGAGGAGCCTATTGGCGACACAGGACAACTTGACGAGCTAGCCCCAACTCTTTCGAATCACACGCCCATCAAGCGGGAACATACAAGACAGGAAGAGTCATCTCCGCCTCCATCCTTCCAAACAAAGCGCCATGCGAAATCAACATGCTCGATGTGTTCATTCAACAACAAGCCCTTAGCCGTCACCTGCAGCGTGTGTGCCAACGTCTTGAATCCTTCCAATGCGCCAAATTCCTGGCATTGTACCAGCCCAGAATGCATCAGCAGCCAGTACGTCAATTCGGGCGATTGTGGGGTCTGCGGTCTCTGCGGCCAGAGACGAAGTTGAATTGTATTTATAAACATTCATTTCTGGAAGGAAATTATGAGTGACTGAGGAATGGTGTATCTTTGTGGGATAAGATATTACACGACTGAACAGCCCACGATGGCGCGCGTAGCCAAAACCTCCGTGACTAGCTGAGCATCCTTTGATTAATGTAGAGCACCGGCCAAATAGAACAACCAAATTAGAGCGCCTATCCAAAGACAGTTCTAATATATTCTTAATATACGATATGCTCCTCATCCACCTCCCGCTGCTCCTACACCTCTTTTCTAGCGGCCGCATGCCTAGTTTATTTTAAATATGCATCAGACAACAAAGAGGGGCACCTGTCCGATTTGATATATCTTGGATGTAGATAATATCTTTTGATGTTTTTTCAGTCATCGGCATTGAGAAGGGAAGTCTGTCGGCATGCGGAAGTTGTTTCAACAGGGTTACCTGGGCGAAATCGCTCTTTGGTTCTTTTCTTGAAAGACGATGCAACTAAGTCCTTGTTGGTTCTCAACATTGTGTGAGCACATGCGAGTTATAGATGTTGCTGAATGCTATATATATATATCCTTGTTATTCTGCAACGACGCTGTATGCTTACTACACGATATGTACATGTGCCTCATTCATCGCGGTTCATTACACATTGCATGCGCAGCTATTCTCTGAGCTACTTCAAACTTCCAACTCCAGCGGAAATACCGCATCTGCAATTGCTTATCCGTCATGAAAGCAATGCAACTTATATACCTCCTCGGCAGCTGGGTGTCGAAGCTTAAGAACATGGAGGTTCCCGAAGCCCGCTTTACAATGGTCAGCCTGGATACCGAAGTTCAAACCACCGGGTCAAGCAAGGGCTAGCGGCACGCCTTTGCGCAACTTACTGGGGCTACGGTGTACCCACGCGGCTGGATCTCTGTTCTCAGCAAAGGAATCAATCCTACCAGTTGTCTGTGCTAGAGGAGCCTCTTATGGTTGCAACGCGGAGACTATGTCCAAATCTTGAGAGGAATGGTATGGTCACAGCATTATGCAACCAGAAACATGACCTATCAAACATGCACGCATATTTCAAGCCCCTTGAAGTATCCTAAAAGTAAATATCTTGCCAGTAATTTCGGTCGTGGTAGTCTGAGATACGCATCATATGGCATGTAAGGTGACTTGGGAATGGAAAGGTCGAGACCGAACGCCAGAGCTTTGGCATGCAGGCGCCATGCTCGCTGATATGGGGGTTGCATGATCTGTCCCCGTTGCCGCGTTAAAGAAAGCTGGAAGAATGGTGGCGGATGAGGCAGGCTGTTTGGTCGAAGCAGCGATTGGTTCTGACGATGGCGCCGCAATGACATCGCCCGATGTTAAACGTTTGTTGCCTTATCCCTGAACAGACACGTCCTGCTCCTTTTTCCACCCATACACCTCTCTTTACATCCGTATGGCCAGTTCGAGTTCGCTCAAGGTGCTATTCTGGTAAAGAGTTCTATCCAGTCACAGCTCGCTCTCTGGGCAGAGGCTCATTCGCACTACCGTCCACCAGCCCTCACTGGAGGGGTGTGGTGGACGGAGGCGTACTTTCAACGAACTCTATAATCTGGCCTGTCTGACCAAGAAGGTCCAGTTGTTAGCGCAAGCCGCCTGGATGACTGGCAATCTTCATACCCATATTGCAAACCTAAAGTTTGGAGCGGGGTAATTTAACTTACCCACTGAACAACTTGACAGCCTGACTCGAGGCTCGAGTCCACACAGGCTTGATATTAATTAATCACGTCGCAGTGGTAGTGGGGAAGGGATGACACTTTTGCGCGGGGAACGCACGACAGCCCAAGGTTGCCAGAATATATTTTACAACAAACTAAGCTTGAGCCCGGAGCTGCCCACCAACGGCAGTCGGAATGCAAGTGGATGTGATTCGGGGTGGGTATTACCAGCTAGATCGAGGAGGAAATCTGTATTGTGTACAGAGTGGCTGCGTGGAGTACTTGGAGTAGTTAGCACACGACCAGTAATTCGTACAGAGGAGTATGCGTATGGGTTCCACGTTCGGTTGTAAGTACAATGGTTGCTGCACACGCACGACGCTCTTATCTGCAGTGGTCACGCAGAGCGGGAAGTACAAGCCGGTCGGACTTGTCAAACGCCTGGTTGAGAAGGCAGATTAGTTGGAAGCGAGAACATTAATGGTGACGACAGAGGAACTGGATGCCAGTTAACCAGTCACGTCTCTCGTGAAAGGCTTGTATCATTGACAGGCCGCACGCGGAGTACGAAGTTCAGTACCGTGGTCATCGCTCTCTATTAGTTCAGTGCAGGGCAATTTAAGATGAGCAATGATGTCTTGTCCATCCACAGACAATGAACCGTGGCCGATATCGAGAACTTAATAACTACCCCGAGTACAAGGCGAAGGCGAGCAAAAGGGCGAAGGGCGGATGAAAATTGACTGCAAGGAAGACTGGTATCGAATTGGGGCATTGCTCTACGGAGCACTCCGTCGTTGAAAAGCATTTGCCAAATGCTAGTTGCACTGACAGACCGCATCCTCCAAACTTTTGACGCAAGCGAAACTTCAATCTCTGCTAGTACGAAGAACCGAGTAAAGCCTCACGTTTCGACGAGGACCCACGGACAACCGTGTTAACACAGCTGACCTAGAGTGACCTTTATCAGTGCTCAAAAGTGCTGGGAGTATCAGACGTTCAATGTAGCTCTTTGTATATCTGCTAATTGCTGGTACTTCTATTACATTGTGAATTAGCACGCAGAGGCAGTACCCTTCGATGCGATGCTTCTAATTGGCTACGGACCCCCGTCACCACAAAAAGTGAGGCCTTACGGTCACTAAGGAGATAGTTACTTCCTCCGTACTCCGTATTCCGCAGATCTGCTTCCATTGAAAGAAGGCGAGACCTGGACCTCAATAACCGTTCCTGTCCTCTGTTGCGGGGCAGGTTCAGGACCCCCTAGTCGTGCTCCATGTGCTCTTATTGTGCTCCGTACTCCGTACCTGTGGCAGGGAAGGGCAGATAGCCAAAGTCCAATGGACAGGGTTCCAGCAATCTCCGGAGCAGTTGTGATGCAGTGCGTATGTAGCTCTAGACATTGGATCACGCCGAGTAGTGGCAAATCACTTGTCGAGCAAGGATGTTACCCCGCAGAGTGGTGTCATTGGTCATTGGGTGACGTTGGGGTGGTTCCAAGCAGTGTTCGAGTTCATTGCCAGTAAACTACTCCGTACGGAGTACTAGCCTGTCGTTTTGTTTCTTAATACTGACAGTAGTTACTCCGTTCACCATCTGCTGCTTGAGTCAAGAGCAATATTTCTTATCAGCAAGCGCGTGTGCTCGCTCGATGTTGGATGTTGGATGTCGTACCTCTCACTCACCCCTGTGTATGGCTCACCTAACCAGTCACGGTGAAGGCTACGAGGCCAAAGTAGGCCGCGCGCAGCATATCGCGCTATACAATCAATCTACGCTGGCTGCACTTTGTAGCCCCAATCGCAGTGGTTAACCGGCTTGCCAGGCGACCTCAATTATACTGAACAGAAGTTACGGGATAACTAACCAGAAGTTACAAGAAAGAGAGAAACGCCACTGAGTGGCAAACAAATAGGATCGCTGTCATGATAAGCGCAGCTTCCCAAATAATTCGTACAAACATGTTGTAACTATGCAATGTTTCCCCACTGGGACGCATGCACGCATGCACCTGCATCTGCTCCTGCACACAGGCTGGTTGGGGTGTGCACCAAGCCAGGACACACACAAGAGCTATGCTGATACCATTCGTTAGATCCAGCCACTCCTTCATCTCTGTCTGGCCAGAATCATCTAAGTGCTCGCCAGTCAGTCAGTTGGTCTTACGAGCACACCAAATCTGGCCAATTCATCCAACGACGCCTTGGCTATGCCCCTGCTTCCTCATCCAAGCAAACATACCCCAAGAGCGCGTGCCACGCAGCGCTTGGAGCGAATTTAGTTCCGGCTGATGGAGCGGAACTCCACGCGCCAGCCGAATGCCTTTACGCAGGTTTAGATCTCCCCACGCTCTTCCATTGGTACGACCAATCTTGTCTCCGTAATAACTAGAGTCTGTGCTGATTATCCGCTGTCCGCTGTCCTCTACTCACGAGGGTAGCCAACCCAACGAGCCACCATGCAAACCGGCAAGGCGGCAAGAAGTTGGCGCTCCTCTCTCGTGCCAGGCAACGAATTCTCTTGTTTATATTGACTGTGCATTAGTACTCCGTAGACTAGAAACCAATCGGCTGTTGTGGGCTGTCGCTAGGTTAAACAAGCGACTGTACGGAGTACTCCGTAGTCATTCTCCTGGTCTGACGTGCTATGGAGGAAAACACGCAGAAGGATGGATACATTGCAGACTGCGGGCTGCCCATCTGCACGTATACCAATTGACCACCACCGCTCTTTCTCTCTCTAGCCCCATTTACCCCCCCGGCAGATCTCAAAGGCTCCGCCGAACCCCACCGATCGCGGCCAACGGACTCGACGTCACTGTTTCGCGGTTTCGTGGCACACAAAAGGTACAGTTACAGTACGGAGTAGCTTAGGATTTGCATACCGCGCAGTGCCAGACCTCTCTTGCTCTCCAGCGTCCAATCCCGTCTTTTGGTTGAAACAAGGTCCTTCGCGCACCAGGCGGATCCGTTCATCACAGCTCCCCTCCTAGCGTCGTAGCGTCGTAGTGTCAGTCACAGAAACACAGCATTTCGTCTGTCAAGTGTGGTGCCATGCACGTCTCACCGTGGTTCGTTTTCCTTGCTCGGCGTGCGAAGTATCACGCCGATGATCCCCCTATTGCCGGACATGTCGTCGTCGCATGTGTGCGGTGAATGGTGACAAGGTCGTCGTTACACAGAACCAGAAGAGAATCAGGACAGAATCAGGACAGAATCAGGACAGAATCAGGACAGGTCTTTCAATTGAAATTTGAATGGTCACCCAGTCAGGCAAGCCCCAATCAACTCCCCTCAGTGCATCGAAGGCATCTCCCCGTCTCGTCCGTCGCCGTCTAGTTCATTACTTCTCCGCTCTCGGTGCCCACGGGAGCGTGCGTCGTGGTCGCTCTCCCCCCTCCCTCAATCAAATCAGCCCACCCATTAAGCCATACTATGCTCATCGCCTATCACTCGACATCACTCGACATCACTGTGCTGGTAGTTAAGATCAACCGCGGCTCATCTGCTGCCATACCCTTCAACATTTGCTTCACGGTTCGCAGCTGCGTCATGTTGTTTCGCCTGAACCTGTGTTATACTCTGTACCAATAGTAACACTATCAAAACTGCTAGACGTACTCCCTACACCTACAATCAACAATGTCAGAAGCAAAAGGCAAAAAGCCCGAAAGGTTGGATGGGAGTGAGACCACCATCGTGCAGCACGCTCCACACCCCGCACAGCTGGCAGCCTGCGCATGCACGCCACTCACTTCACCTTTCGCACCTCCTGTTACTTTCCCACCATACCATACCCGCATACCTCTTGCCTTCCTCCTGCGTCTGGCTCTTTCCCCTTATTAGTGCTTCTCAATCTTGCCCAATTTCAAACCCAAAGTGGTGCACACCTCGACCTTCGGCCATCTACCGCTAATCCCGTTATTCGTTCCAAACTTATATACTCCACGGGTCGCCGCTTGGTGCACCTGCCCGACTCTTCGACTCTCCGTAAACTCCACACTCGCCATCTTCCTTCGCGACCTCATCTTTTGTTGCCGACTAGCCCACACCAGTCCCACTGTCGCCAATAGTCCCGTTTGTCACGAAAAGCAAGACTGTCACAGAACGCTTTTTCGCCGTATCTCTCAGTGCCGTTCGGCCGAACGGCAGTTGAATATCGCAGAAAATCAGATAGCCACACCCCAAGCAACTCGTCGTCATTCGCCCAAAATGTCTTCGGACGGTCCTCCCAACGACATGAGCCGCCGGCGTAGCTCCATCACTCAAGCTGCCCTCTCGAACCTTTTCCAACGTGGCTCCAGCACCACTTCGAACGGCGGTAGCGGTAATGGTCAGATGAATGGCAGCTTCGACCCTCAGAGGAGGCGACTGTCAGTCACCACGATCGGTCTGTCAGGCACCTCACCGACTAATCCTCCCTCCTTCAACGTGCGCCGTGGCAGCATGTCTACGAACTCCGATTCCATTGATGAAAGTGCAATTGAAGATGAGGACACACCGGGCATGTCCAGAACCGCTCCCAACACCCCATTTGTTCGTCGCATGAGCTTCGGCGGCTCTACTATGAGGACCTACCGCCCTGGTGGCAACAGCCCTGGCAATGGTAATAACCCTGCTTCCCCCCCATCGTCCCTCGGACGCAAAAACTCGCAGAGCCAAGGCTCTGCTATTAGTGCTGCCCTTTCGGCAGCCGGCCGTCGAGCCAGCGCTGCGATGGCTTCATCCGCAGGTCCCCAGGCAAGCAACACTATGCCTTCAAGAGCCCCTTCTGACAGTGCCAATTCTCGTGCAGACCAGCAGGGCTTCAACTGGTCCGAGCAACTTAGGTCTCGGGCTGAGAGCTCCGTCTCCGGCGCTCGCCCTTCATTCTCGCAAGCCTCCTCGCCGCCAAGAGCTGCGGCCCACCACGATCGGGCCAGATCCGTCTCCGATATGATGCAGCCGCCTGTTCAGGCACCACCAACTCAACAACCCAAACAACAGCCTCGCAAGCCAGATGCCTTTCAAGAGAGAATTCTCAAAGGGGATTTTTACATGGACTGAGTGGCACTTTTTCATCGTCTTCTATTGCTCTCATCATATTTCGACGTTCTGCCCTCATGAAGAGAGCAATGCGGTGCGGCAATGCTCCAATAATCATGTATGGAACTGAGCCTTGGTCATGACGTCTTATTGACAGCGTGGAAAGGTGGTCGAATATCATTGACATGAAATATGTATGACGCAAATAACTGCCACTTGTCTATTATCTTACTTGCTTTGGCTTTTATGTCCTTTTTTTTTTCATCTCTTTTAAGCAACGCATACACTGGGAAAGCATAGTGACAAAAATTGTCATCTGAACGAGCGTCACGGACAACATGGGATTTTAAACACTATCTGTTGAGATTTTTTACATTTACCAATTTCGAGCGCTGCTATTAAATATAGCTGTTGAATCGGATATGGATGGATTGATGGATGACGGCGACGACCGTCTGTCGAAACATCTGGGGCATGCATCACAGCGTTTTCCTGTTTTGTTTTCGGCCGCGAAAAACCAAAAACCGGCAAATATTAGCTTTTTGTTACTTGAGAACAAGTACAACGACAAAGTGGAGAAGGTTTTTCAGTCCCGTAATAGGGTGAAAACGGCGCACGTGTATTATTTAGTGCTGGAAATGTAGGACTACACTGAGCCGCGATTGAGTTAGCAACTCAATAGCATGGAGAGAAAGGATCATCTTCTAGGAGAAATGCCAAATCACTCTTTTCTTTTGTGCCGGGGAACATAGGATGCAAGGCAAACTACGTTAACGAGTGTCTGGAGGGCACGGGTAAACTGGCTGAATTGAAGAATGGCGGCACGCTTTGGCATGACTGCATCACTTTCGTTTCTTCCTGCTGTATTCGCTACTCTTTTGAGGATAACTATTCTTAGTTTTCCGTAGTCGTGAGCTTTATTTACTTCTACGTATGTAGTCAGATTGAACAAATTATTGTCATGCTTTGCAATCTTGGCAGCGCGTGTTTAATGGTGTTCATGAAGCGGGAGGCCATATATGCCATCATGGTACTATTTGACCCTTAACAGAAAAGTATATACGTATGTATATGCATGTGTATGTACAAGAGTATACTGCTGTCCGTATTTACACATAACTCTCCGGCACATTCATTATATATCAGAGACAAACTCGCTATAGGCTCCACCACAATATATACATATATAAATATAAATATATATACTTATACATATGTACGCACTTGACAGAACCACCAAACACTGCCCAGCACCGCACCTTTTCATCATGTATATAATTACCACAACACAAAGGAAACATGCTCAAAAAGAAAAGAAATTAGGATCCGGCAGGCCCTGAAACATGTCGCTGAATAGAGGATCATTCATCACCATCTTGGCGCCTCCGCCGTACATCTCGCCACTTCCGTTTAGCGGAACGCCTAAGCTCTCAAAGTCGAACCCAGCAGGGAAGCCAATGGTCATATCTGTCTGCATGTCCGGCACAGGAGGGACCTGCTGGGTATTCATCCATGGGTGCGGCAGTGGGGGTTCCTGGTAATAAGCGGTGGTGTTGGTAGTGGTTGTTTGGGGTTGGGTTTGGGAGGGAGGAGGAGGCTGTCCGGCAGAGATGGAGTTGTAGTAGGGGCGCGAGGGGGTTGATGTAGATTCCCGGTTCATGGCTACTTCGGAGAGGACTTGGAGGGGGGTAGTGGCTGAGGAGGATTCTTGCTGCTGTTGCTGTTGCTGTTGTTGGAACTGTGACTGTAGGGATGGGTCTGGGGGTTGTGCGGCTGCGGCTGCGGTTGCGACTCCCACTTCACCTCCAGGCGTGGAACCTGAGGTATTGTTGCCGGTACCGTTACCATCTGGCTTGCCATCAGCTTTGCCGTGCTTGAGAAACCACGATCTCAGCATGACTAGGACGAGGAGGAACTTGGAAGCGGGTCTGCACTTGTCGTCTGCTGCGGTGGCACTGAATTTTTCCAGCAGCGCCTCGAGGTAGTACGCCACGCGCATGGTTTCCTTGTTGATGACCTTGCCGAGCTCTGAGGAGGGGCTCGACGCAGAAAAGTACATCTTCATGAGGATGACGACCGCGTAGGCAACGCGCACGAATGTGAATACGGGGAGGCACCGAATGGCAAAGACGTCCATGGCGAGAAAGGTTTGGAATATGTTGTCTATGGCCCGGAGACAGGCCGACAGGGCGTTGATGTGTGCTGCGCTGAGGGGCTCGCTGCTGACGATGCCGTCTTGGAGGTTGTCTGTCGAAAAGGGGGGGCTGACGTGGTCGGCTTCACCGTCGGAATGGAGCGCCAGTTCGTGCATGTACAGATTCAGGATGCCGAATGCCATCTTGAGCGTAGCTGTGATGTATCGAGTCTGTTAGTGCCTTTATAAAGAAAGAACCGAAAGGGGAGAAAAGCAAAGGAAAAAAAAGCAGAGAAGAGGGACAGGGAAATAACCCGATGAATACTCACGCTGCATCATTTCTTTTGGCACCAATCCGATATACCTGTCTAGGTCTCTTTCCAAGCCCCTTAGAGTATACTGCGTCCTGACATCCATGATATTCACTGCCGTATCTGGATCATCCATGGCAAGCTGAACGCCGATATCCTCGGCCATGTGATGTGACCAAATCAAGTGGCAAAAGTACTTGTCCGTGGGATAGGCATCCGGAGACGTTCTCAGCATCTCGAGACTCTCGGTCATGAATGGTGACCATCGAATCAGATTCGGCCTATGCAGGGACATGGACGTGTTGGCAGCCAAGAAATGGCACGTTAGCCAAGCTCGCCTGCACTCTAAGCTTGTGGGCTCGGGCTGTGGCTGTCGTTTGAATGGCTGATCTCGTCGATTAAATCCCGCTATGCCTCGTCTCGGCGCTGATTTCTTGCCAAGCCCGATGTCCAGAGCCATCACGGCCGCCATGTGCACTAGCTGATAGAACTTGAGTTCTTCAAAGTGTTCCGGCGGCCAGTACCATATGACAGCGACATGCAGCGCTTGTACAAGCTCTAGGTTTTTCTCTCCCACAATGACAATCTTTTCGGCAAAAAGCTCCATTAGTTCCCTCTGGAGAGTCCGCTGGATCTGTTGCGTGTCTGAAGAAGCAGCCGCTATGACCGCTAGAAACAGGTACGGTTTCGACCTGCGCAGCTCCATGACATGCAAGCTTGGTGGAAACACAACGGCAGGCAAGTGCTGTAGCATATGCTCCTGGTACCGCTGGAACAACTCGGCTGCTTTCTCCATGCTAATGACTCCGCGATCTATTATATCGGATCTTTGCGCAGGGCCAGAGATGGGCCATTGTGATGTACCGCCAGTAGGAGGGGACACATTGCTGCTCTCTTCCACGGGACTAACCTGATAATCAAATGTGGCTTTCCGCTTGTGGCCTGCAGTCATCTCGGGCGGATCAAACACAGAAGGACGATATGATCTCGCCGCTTGGCTCTTCTGTACAGGACTGGCTGTCATTCCTTGAGCTTGGCTATGACTCGACAGGCCAGCCTCCAGACCAGTCCACGACCTCGCCGAATCACTGTTCACCCACAGTCCGGGAAACGCTCCACTCGTCGACGACGACCTTTGCTGTTGTTGTCCAGCAGTGGGCGAGCCCGAAAAGCCCCCAATATGATCTTCCTGTTGTCCCGCGTGAGCAGCACTACTGCCATGTCCTCCATTTCCCGGTATGGACGTACGAGCCTGCAAACTCGCCGTCAGAGCATCAATCTTTTTCTCCAGCTCTGACACCCTACTATCTGTCTTCTTCTGCCTCTTCCTCGTCGGCATCGTCACCACACAACTCCTCCCCGCCTTCTTACATCGTTTGCACGGGGCGCTGTCATCATTCGCATCCGGTTCGCATCGCACCTTGAGGCCGCGGCAAGCCTCACAGGCCCTCGACTTTTTCGCATCGCCACCCGCTGCCCCATCGGCATCTTGTTCGGCGCTGTTCCTCTGCTGCTGTAGGAGTTCCCGGCTTGACGTATCATGACTTGATGACGGCCGGTCGGAGCCATCGGCGCCGTGGTGGAGAACTGAACGATGGTGAGTCGCTGCTGCTGCTGCCGCTTGACTGGACGGTGAAGAAGTCGATGAAGCGTTCACGGGGCCTCCGGCGTCCGCAGAAGGCACGCCCTTCCCAGCATGATTTGAGTGCAGTCGAGGGTCCAAGTCCATGTGAATTGGCGGTTGGTCGGCTTCTTCAAGAGCTCGGTATTTTTATGTCTCGTTTCAATGGAGTCGCATCTTTGTTGGTGAGAAAAGCGGCAATTGTTGTCGCCGATCCGCCGATGTGGACGCACAAGAGCCGAGAGTGGGGGGGGGTTTGGTGGAGGGCGTCTCAGTTCGGTCGGCACTCGGGAAACTGGTGAGTACTAGTAGTACGAGTACTTGGCACAGACGTCATTATCTTCAGTTCAAATCAAATGCGAGCTGCTTCACGATGCAACCGATCAAGGCGCCTCTAAAGAGAAAAGGAAAGCATTCAGAATATGTAATTACGTGCTTAAAGTGAGGCATTACTAAGATGGTATCATTCTCATTCGTTCGCCAACTCCATAACCATTTCTCTCATCGTAATGAAATAACATAAAAAATGAAAAGGTTACGTCCGCCTAACCCAAGATCTTGCATAAACATGTAACTGGCGCCAGCACAAGACGCAAAATTCCTCCAGCCGTCAGCGCTAATCCAAGACACCATAGCGAACGCCAACAAACAGTTCCCAATGATGTGTGAAATACATGTCCTGTAACACTCGCGATTCCCCATGTAAATATCAATTCCGCTTCAGCCGGTGGTGTAGGGTTGATCCCTAAGTGTTTGAGTGTGCACGTTTGTGTGTTTGTGCGTGAGTATGTATCGGTGTGTCTATTACGGAGATAATGTAGCTCAATCCACATTGTTACCAGCCAAATCTGATGTGTAAAAGAATTCAACCGCCTTTCGTCCGTCTATTGTTCGGTTGTATCGTCTTAATCGCCTTTGAAATTCGAATATCCGAGTTCCTCAACCAAGAAGGCTAATGGTGGTATCATGACGTTCTTTCGATGTATGCGAACCAAAAAAAAAAATAAAAAATTTCAAGGCTTTACTCTATGCGTCAAGCTTCGTCACCCAAGCGGGGATCAAATTAATCTCGATTCTTCACGAAGGCGACTCTTGGACCCCTGATGCTGTAAATTCATCATCCCTCCCACGTACATGGAGCTCTCTCTTCGCTTTTTGTGCATGTTAAGTTGCTGCTCACTGGCCCCATAGTTTTCGCTGGACGATTGGTAGATCGGTCGGTCATAACCAGGCGCAGCCCTCTGACTTGGGTGGTAGTTATGACCATCGTGACCGGTAGGAATAGAATAACCACTCTCATAAGCTGGGCGACCGCCCAGAGGCGGCGTCGGTGTGCTTCGAGCACCTTGAACCGTTGATATCAGCGGCGGTGTCGGCGTTGACCTTGAGTGCTCCCTCATATTTTCCATACGCGGCTGACGGTGAGGTGATGCACTGCCAGACGATGTCGACGGACGCGGTGGTGGCTCAAATCGTTGCGGCACATCAGTATGTCCGTGGGAATCGGACTCGCCATTGGGAGACAGCAGCTCGTACTCGTTAGGATCGATTCCAAAAATGCCTTCATAATTCTGCAAGAACATGGCGAACACCTGAGCAGGGATGTTGAGCGTCGGTGAGAACACAATGCCAACATTGCGAACATTCATCTTATTGCTATCAGCATTGTTTATGATCCTGATCAAGAACGCGATCAAGTATTTCAACAAAGTTGCATTGGCCTGTGGCAGTCTTTGAGCAAGTTCACTCAGTTTCGCGACCTTTTCCTGGCGATCTTGAATCTCCGTCGTTGACAAAAAGTCCAGATGAAGGTCTCTTGTCAAAATAGTAGTCGGCAGTTCCCGTAGATATAGCTTCAACAGAGATGCCACGGCATGAATGTCATAGTACTGCTCGTCAGTTACGAGATTTATATCACTCTCCACGTTGAACCGCTCACGAAGTTGCTTGATGACCACATTCGAGCCGCTTAATCGAAAAATGCCTTCCTCCACAATGGCATTCTTGTGATCAAGATATTGTATGCATCGGAAAACGACTGATGGTAATGGAACGTCGACATCAACGGGTGGATTGTAGCGAACCGCCTCTGCCAAGGGTGCTCCAAATACCTGTCGAACAGGTCCTTGATGGCTATGTGAGTGGGAGGGGCCATTCGTGGAGCCGGCATCACTTCCGCCAAACAAGGAGTCTTGTCCATCAGAGGACGAGCGAGTCTTCGGGCCGAATCCGAAAAAGCTTCGTTTCCGTTGCTTCTTTTCGTCATGCGTTGGGATGGTAAGGCCGGATTTGTTACCCCAAGCAGCCGAATCTGAAATAATCTGGGGGTCCTTTGGAGCGGAAATCAGCTTGTTAGCTTGCGAGCTCATCGTCTCGTTCACTAGGTTATGTGAGCTGGGCAGCTCAGATAAGGCGGCTGCTCCTTTTTGGGGCGCCTCTCCAGCATGTGTTGAATCGTATCTGACACCAATGATTGTATCGGAATCGGTATGCTGGTGTTGCGGCTTGCTGTTGCTGCTCTTCTTTGACCTGCTACTGCTGGGATGATCTGTCCCAGGAACTTGTCGATCGTGGGTAATTTTGACATTCTGTAGTGGCTCAACATCATCTGGGCCACGGTAGTCTATCCATTGCAGGAGAACATCCACCCAGAGATCGCGCTCTCTGTCGCTCTCTGCGCACAAAACATGTTTTACAAGAGCATTAGAGTCCTTCTTCTTCGGTTCCAGGATGAGGAAAGCATGTCGGTATTGGTTGTCCAATTCCTCGCCAGTGGTTGGTCGCGCCGGCGACTGATTATCGTTGCTCTGACTTTGCGACTGCTTGCCTATCTGAGCACCTTGCAGTTTGATAGTACCGAGATGTGCTCCGCCAGGGGTCTCGTAGTACTTCAGTTGCGGTCCCTCCAAGGCAAAGAATCTAGCCTTCCAGCCACCAAAGTTCTTGCCCTTCTTAGTCAGGTAACCGCTTCGAACAGGTCGACCATCTGCTCCTAGTTTGAGACCGTTATTTTCGGGAGTTGGACGGAAAGATGAACCTGTTTCGTCGGCATTTGGCGGGAGCGTATGTGTTGAGAGGTATTTGCACAGCTCCACAGCCGTAGCCGTGTCAAAAGGTGTATCTAGAAGCTCGTCCATGTATTGCTCCAGCGCTATCCGCCGTGCGTCTAGTTTCGCAGGGGCATGACCACTAAACAGTGACCGCTCTGGCGTCTTGGCAGTGAAGGCAGTGCACTGCTTCAGCCGCGCGTCCAATTTCCCCAGAGATACGATGTCCTTCTCCACTCGCCAGAGCTCGCCGTGATCAGCTCGTGATAGAACAGCAAGAGTAAACACCGGATCTTCCTCTAGTTGGGTCAAGGACATAAGACTTGCTCGTGAAGGCTTCATACGTGAAGAAGCGACTTTAATCTCGATGGATGGCAGTGCATTTGGAGCAAGTAGGAGGTCAGGGTACTCATCCGTAACTAAACCTTTGTATATCTTTGTACGTTCCGTTGGAGAGGGCAGATTAGCGTCACCGCCACGCTTTCCGTCATTCAGCGGCTCGATAGGTGAGGATCTAGCTGATCCGGACGGCGGAGAAGACACCAGCGGTGTGTTCGGAGGCAGTACGATTGGTTGGCGAGGTGGGCGAGGAGACAATGGGGCAGCAGGACCCAGCCGAGCAGACAGAGGGGCGGAAGCAGAATGTTGAACAGCACCGAAAGGACGAGGCGTACTCGGTAGTCCTGGACTGAGCAAGGGCGGGCCAAAATTGTTTGACCTCTCATTAAGAAGAAAATCCTCTACGGACATGATCTTCTCCGGATCCAGGTCCCGTGGCAAGGCTGAGATACCTGACTTATGAGTAGCCGATCGAACCCGACTTTCCGGTTCCATTTTGGTGACATTTCGATTCTGCGCCTCTCTAAATGCAGCAACTTCGCGTTCTCTATCGTCATCATCTCGAGTTTTGCGACGTCCGCGATTCTCATCAACAATCTCGTTCACTTCTAAGATATCATCGTAATCGGAGTCGCTGTCATCTTCCTCAGCGGACACCGCCATATGACGCCGGACTTGCTGCTTCAACTGCAAAGGTGCTGGTGGTGCCTTTCGAGGAGGCGATGGGAACTGGCCGAGCCCCTTGTCTGGCTGTGGGGACGGCTCTGACACAGATGAGGATGGAGGAGCAGTTGGTACCTTTGGGGGCGGGACTTTGGGCGGCTCGCTCGGCAGGCTTCGTGATGGCGGCAATGAGATGTTATATGGAATCTCTCTCAGTTGCTGGTCGCTCTTGTTTTTAAACGCTTTGTCGGCAGCTTTCTCATCTGCCTCATGATCGTACTTGTCTAACGCATGTTCCCGTGGCTTAGGCATGATATGTTTAGGGTCCAGCATTTCACTAACTGCGTTTGGCGAAACATGTGGCCTGTCTGCTGGGGGAGTGATTGGATAAGGTGCTATTAAAATGTCGACCGGGGAATTCTTTTGACTGTCCGAATCAAGGGACGGAGAATCCAGCGCCTGAGCAGCGGCTTGGGCCTTGGACTCTGGCACTTCAATACGCGGCGATCTTGCGCGGCGATCGGTGCTGCCCTTCGAGGATTCCCCTTGTGACCCAGATGCGGCTTTTATGACCGCGGGGTTGGATATTATTTCCTTGAGTTTTCTTCTGTATTTTTCCTTCTCCTTGATTGCCGCTTCAAGATCCTTGTTCAATCCCAGAATCATAGCTCTTTGTTTGTCGACTAGTCTCCATAATTGACTATTTTGTTGTGATTGAGAGTGCTTCTCTTTCAGTAAATGTTCTATGACGGATTCTGGGCTGCCCGCGGTCTGGATCAGGCTCGCAATATCAGTTGAGCTTTGAGCATCATGCGTGGCCCCTTTACTAGAAGACCCTGATTTTGAGGACAGTACAGAGACAGCTGTGTCGATAGAATTATTTCGGGGCATCGCCTTGGTCACTTCGTTTGGGTTCGAGGCCATTGTAGCAGCCATGGTCGATCTGGTAGCCTTTGAGGAGCCAAGCGCAGCTGTCGATCCTACAGGCTTGGAGACGCTCGAAACGCTTCGAGCGTCATTCGGTTGGCTGGGAAAGTTCAATCTGCAGAACATCAAGGGTCAGAAGGGATAAACAAAGCGAGAGATTGCTCTCATGAAGCCATCAAAAGATCGAAAGCGGAACGGGAAAGGGTACTCGGCGAGTTAATAACGTGAGGTGGCAAGAGCGCGGTGGTCACAGACCTTGAAATTTCCTCCTCCGGGCTTGATGGATTGGACGAGTCACTATAAAAGGTCGTCTGACCTCCAACAGGCACCTTGGATGTCGGGTTCTCAGTTGATGTGTAGCCAATGGGTCGATATCCCTGTTGTGTCGCAAAGCCAGCGGGTTCGGAAACAGTCGTGCTCGATGGAGAGGTCGCCACGTTGCTGGCCGTAGATAGCGGGCTGGGTACTGGTGGACGAGGAGATCTAGATGGAGAGTAATGGAAAAATAACAAGTCAGCTTCCATGACAGTGTATCATTAATGACAGGACAAATACTCCGTAATTGTGCCTTAATCGAAAGATAACAAAAAAAATTACAAAAAAAGACCAGGCGCTGAGACCGCGGCCACAACTAACACAGGAGAACCAAGTTTGGTTCAGTATCCGTGGATGATCAAGTGTAGGCCCTTGAGATCTCCCTCGTTTCTTAATGCCCTTAGACCGCAGTTTGAACAATAATACATAAGAGCCTGAAGCCAGCAAGCACCAGAAAAAAGACCTGGTTTAAGGAGTGGACGGGACAGATTTGCAACACACAAGAGCCGTACACACAAGACGATAATATCGCCAAGCCACCAACTTGTTGACTAAGACATGGCTCTCGCAATGAACTCACCTTTGCCCTGGATGTGGAAGAGAACCGACAGACGACAGCGACGGCACGTTGATCAGGCGTCCAGTTGTTGGGCTGGAGGGCTTATCACGGTGAGAAGTTTGAGATCGAGGGGATGAGGAGGAGGCATAAGAACGGCGCGAGTCCCAGTGAATGCCAGATACCGCATAAGTATCAGCGTCAATGTCTAGGTTCGAGTATGCGTCCGAAGATGATGGTAGGCCAGGCCGGGGCGCATTCTGCGACATGGTCCCGTTTATGCAGCGCGCGCAGCCGATGACCACAGCCTCTCCGCAAAAATTGGAGTGGGGAGGGCGTCAGGGCGTCTGAACATCTGAGCTCCTAGGCGAGTGAACGGGCAGCCACAAACGACCTCAGCCGTGGCTGTCTTGCCCAGTTTGTCGCTCTCTGCTGCTGCCGGGCTAGGCGTACGGAGTATGGAAGGGGGACCAGACCTCTCAGGCGTATCGCTAATACCGTCCTTGCCGGAAGACTGAACCAAAA
>JASWJB010000367.1:0-38919 GCA_032433595.1 Conoideocrella luteorostrata
CGCTGTTACCCCGCAGCGAAGAGTTTGCTAGCTGCATGCTATACTCCTCCCATAGGCTGAGGTGCGTCACTAGACTCACGACATCACGTGGCTTCTGAATGCCCTCACAAGCAGTAATCTCTGACAGTTCGGGGTTGGCAATATGAGTCATCCTAATACCCATTTATGGCGCCATGTCGGCACCATGGGTTTACTGCCGGAGAACGCATCGGATAGTGAATTTATTCTTACGAAACTCAGGGATAAAAAACTGGTCAAGACCCGGGCTTTCAGCATTGGGCTTCGCGATAAGGACCGAGGCGCACTTACTTTCGGTGGATATGATACTAGTAAATTCTCGGGCCCGCTTGAAGAATTTTCTTTAAAGACAACACCAGATAAGCCGAAACAGTAAGACATAGTTGCTTCTATATAGGACATTTATTACAAGATTTGTGATATACTAACCATCCACACCTCATAGCTATATTATTGAGATGCATTCCTTGTCCTTTAGTAAAGATAATGGTAGCCATCAAATAATATCGGACAAGCAGAGCTTTAACGGCAGGCAGATAACTATGGGACTAGACTCAGGATCTCCTGGTCTAGGTATCTCCATGGCTATTGCGCAGGACCTCCAGAAAAAGCTAGGAGGGAACTTTACGCAGAGTATGCTGCATGTGGACTGCAGCATGGTAAACACGACGGCGGCCCTAAATTTCGACCTGACTAGCAAAACCACGATCTCAATACCTCTGCAGGATCTTCTATTTAGCCGAGAAGACGGTGGCAAGACCTGCAGACTGGCGATTCAGTCCGGTGGCAAGTTACCCGCTGGTAAGGAGCACTGCTTCATTGGAGTTACCGCCCTCTCCGAAAAATAAAACTAACTCGAACATGCATAGATCTCTGGATTGGCGGCCACTTTCTGCGCAGATCATTCGTTGTCTACGATCCTGATGAATCTAAAGTCTACATCGCCCGCGGCGCGGACTGCGGTTCGACTTCGGTCGTGATTGATGGCAAAATGCCGTCGAATGTGGTAGGGCAGTGTAAAATGGACGACTCGGTGACTGAACCGTCCGCGAACGAAGACTCCTCGGCGCACAAGGGCCCCTCGGCATCCAAAGAACCCTCGGCATCCAAAGAACCCTCAGCATCCAAAGAACCCTCAGCATCCAAAGAACCCTCAGCATCCAAAAAACCCTCAGCATCCACAGACCAAAACATTGATGTGTCGGACATTCGCAACGAATGGGAGGCTCCGGATAGGGAATAGATGTACAGTGGAAAGGATCAGTTGGTGCAAATGTCAACTTCCCAACATACTGGAGGGAAGTTATCTGTGCTCAGTGGTCTGATTGGTGTCGCAATTATTAAACTGCATGTAGGGTTGTTCCGGAATGCGCAGAAAGTGGCGGACACATCGCCGCAAATTGTAGGGCGGCGTATAAGTTGATGAGCCTGTGAAGGAAGTTTGCGAAACGATAAGATAGATTCCATGGACAATTCCACTAAATCAGATTGACCATAGCTACTCATTCATGACACTAGGCTTAGCATCTGTTTGTACGGAACAGCAAGTTGGGATAATGTTGGAATATCCCGTCAAGGCACGCGGACAAGGTCACGTGGCCACCCTAGCGCGCCTCTTTTTATACGGCGCGCTCGGGGGAATTCCTTTTTTTCTTCTCCTTCTCCTTAGATAGGATAAAATGAATTGAATTGTTTTTCTTATTGTTTTCCTTCAACAAACTAGTTCTGAAACTTTGCGCACTGCTAGTACTCTATTCCGCATGGATCCAATTCTTAACCATGACCATTTGGCGAATATACTCACAAGAACACTAATCGCCTAATGGCATTTTGTCATGTCTTTGAACCCGGCCTGCATACCTGGAACGTCGCAGCTACAAAGCCGCGCGCGTAATCCTGCTATCGAGTTCATCGGAATGCTCCAGGACAAGATTTATGCTCAAGACTGCGACGTCCTGAATAATGTATTTGCGCACGAGATATCTCCTTTGGAATATAACCTACCTTAATTAGATGCAGCGCGATAGGATGTTGTACAAGGGAAATATTGCTTTTTCTGTGTGTGCAGGCAGTTTAGTGCCATATAAATGAACGGCTTGAACCTATGAAGCTGTATCGTCGTTGTCTTTGGCAACAAGCTGACCCTGAGTCAAAGCCGGCTTAACAATAAGCGAGATGGATTTGGCACAGTTTCAGAGTCGCGCTTTATTGCTGGACCGGCTTTTTTTGACCGTTTAGTTATATACTAAACCTGTGTGGGTTCCCCGCCATTCATACAGTTTCGGAAGGTTCGCTCGCCGTTGGACCCAGGTAAAATGCTCTCCAGCTTGTTTGTAATGAAATCGCATTATGAAGAGTCGCAAGACGGGCTTCAAAGCTCTCGCAACGTGCCTTGGGGGCTAACCGTTCAATGATCATCAGTATTATGCAGTACTGTTGTTAAGGACTCGAGCTTCAGCTCGCGTCTCTACAAACGCGCGGTGCTAGCCCAGAGCGAAGGGGCAAGACAGGCGTACCCCTGTCAGGAGCACTCCTTAGCGCGTCAGTCTAGCAGCGCAGAGAAGAGAGGAAGAGAGGAAGAGAGCTCCTCGCTCCCTTCCCCTTTCCCTTCTCTTTCTTTAAGCTTATAGATATTACAATTAACGCTTGTTTGCAGATGCCCCAAGACCAGTACTTTATAACTATATTACTATACTATTATAAATTGATAGGAGTTGCCATTTAGTGCCCACTCTCGATGAGACGGCATGGGAAGTGCGGCTTATTGAAGCCAGGGACGCATTGTCCTTTGCGTGTCGATATGAACTAGTGTCTCCATCCCGAAATGCCTTCAGGTGTAGATTAAAATCTAGTTTACAGCTCCTTTCTATTCCATATGCTTTATTTATAACAGCCAACAATTGGGGAGAGGAAAGCTCGGGTCTGAGAATAGTAAAAAAAAATAAGGTAAATATAAGCTGATATTCAGGTATTATGTTTGCCTTGGGGCTTCATGTCAGCCGCCCCCGAATTGGCAGAGCTCGACTAAAGTCATCTGCTTGACCCTGCCGCAATGAGTATAGAATTGATAGCCTTGGCTTGATTGATTCTACATCCGGTCTAAATGCTCATCCTCTTGCGTTTCATAGTTAGCATAAATAGCCGGTGTCTAGGATGAGCGGTGGGTATGTTACATCTCTTATAAGCGTGTGATTACAAAGAAAAAATCTAGCTTCTTACTTGACATAAATCAGATTAAATGAAAAACACTAGTGCATTACTTATTCGACGTATAATGGCGGAGCATAATGCTCCCAAACAGGGCCGAGCTTAAACTGCAGTACTCAAGAGCAGTCGTATGCCCGCATCTTGTTTGCTTTACTGTGGCGCACCTTGGCTAAGCAGTTTCATCAAGAAACTAACTTTTAAACTAACCCGTTTGCTATTACAATCCACTGGTCATTAGGGTTGGGGCTACTAACCCTCCGAAAGATAAGGAGTCATGGACGGACTATCAGACTGTAATAGCTGGCTGGATTCATGCGTTCGTCTAGCACGCCGGCGACTCAGCTACCATACTTTCAGAGGGAGCATGGTTAAGGCATTACCATTTTCCAGATTTTACGTGGCAGTCACGCGATCCCACAAGGTGTGCATAATCTTCTCAAAGCCTATTTACTCCGTAGTAGGTAAACAACGATGAAACGGTATGTTATGTATGCGTAGATAGGGCGAGCAGTTGACTGCATTAAGTGAACTTTTGTATGTGCATTTTGATCTTTGCTTTAGTGTATTCGTGTTGGAATGTCCCTTCAAGCAGGTATCACTCACATGCTACCGGGCAAACCCCCGTTTTTATACAGCTTTAGCTTGCTATCTTCGTACCTAGCTGGAGAGTTGATATCGCCCCGCGACTATGATGAGTGGTGGGAGAGCCTAACCTTGAGACTTAATGTCTCGGATTACAGAAACCCATCCCCTATTTCCCGGATGTGCTAATGTTGGTTTGCCACGTCTTTCTGAGCTTGCAACAACCATAGTGGTTGAGATCATGCCCATTGCAAAACTAGTCTCACCAAAGTTGTGGAAGTCTTCATCACCTGGATTCTATATTTCGCGACTGTGTCCCGTACAAGCTGAAACCAGCCACGAATCACAGTTGGATCTTCACATAGAGCTCGCCGATAGTATTACCTCCTCAAATTAGATAAAAATCAAGGATAACTCTCCACTGCACGCATCAGATGATCATAGCTGCTCACATTGTGACACAACCGGCGGCACATCGCGATCTGCAAGCCGTCGGTTCGCCATATCTTCCACACCACAGAGACGGGGAGGAAACGATCGCGAATCTAAGTCGTCGACCTATTGAATAATAGTGGATTCCTCTAAATCTGTAAGCTTCCTACAATTAGGCATAGTGTCGCGTCATGCAGTAATTCCATCATGACGCATGCTAAGAGTTCTCCGGTTAACCACACATATACACCTTTGCGGCGGGGCGGCCAGCTCGCCAGGCATCTTGTGAAACCGGCATGATTATGAAAGACGGCGTCTCCGCGGTTTCAAAATTCCTTGGCTAGTCATTGGCTGCTTATTACACAGACATGTACGGAGTAAGCCATGGCCTTTTATCGCGTGTCCATTCCTGTCCAGCTAGGTATAGTGAAATGAGTCGTTGTTAGTTTCTTGGGAGCCTCTCCCCTTAATCACAATCACGCCACCATACTTAAATAACGTGACGAGGTTGTTCACTAAAGTAAAGGTTCTGTCTGATATATATATCCGTGATAGTCTACGGAGTACATCATCGACTTTTTTGATATGTAACAAAACATTAGTACTATTATCACATACGTCTCTCAAACCCCAAAATCCTTCAATTTGCCCGCATCTCTCTGCACAACGACTATGCACGCTATCTGTATTGTTGCATTTGCAGCTGTGCATGCTCTCGCAATTCGGTGCAATTCGTCTATACAATTGCCGGAACTAGTGCCGATTGATACTTTTAAGCCCTCAGAACAATTACTTGCTCTTCACAAAGAACTACACGCAAAAGAGGAGCAAAATTCTTTGCGGGCGCGTGACGACGCAACTAGTCCTATCAACGTCCAGCTGTACATAGATATCATAACCAGTAACGAGCAGAACCAGACCAAATTTAGTGTAAGTAGCCGAAGATCAAAGTTACATGAAAGTCACAGTAAGCTTATTATAATAGGATAACATCGTCTCTGAGATACACCATGCAGTTAACAACGCCTTTGAACCCGGACACATTGCCTTTAAGATGCAGAATATAAGCCGTATTATTAATCCAAGCTGGGCGGCCTCACAGGATGAAGAAAACATGTTGCGCACACTTCGTAGAGGCGATAGAAGTGTCTTAAACCTGTATTTCCTAGAGTCTGGTCTTGAAGGAATTGCTATAGGACGTACAGGTATGCCAACTGGGACAATATTTGCAAAAAATCTCCACTGGGACGGGGTAAGGGTACTAATCGATGCATCGCCCGGTGGAACCTTATACGGAAGCAATATTTCGGCTACCGTTATTCACGAGATTGGTCACTGGTTTGGTCTTTTGCATACATTTGACGGCGGGTGCGGTCCAAACGGCGACTACATCAATGACACACCCGCTCAGAGCGAATGGTCCTATGACACACCGGCTCAGAGCGAAGGCTCCAGTAAATGTACGCCACAAAACAGCTGCCCAAATGAGCCTGGCAGCGACCCTATTAATAATTTTATGAACTATAGCCCTGAGTAAGTGGGCCCATTAAAGCAATTACCTTATCTTTGTAGTGTTGACGCATGGCTAACCCAGCAATTACGTATTACAGCGAGTGCCAGTCCGAATTCACAGCTGGCCAGTTGAAGCGCATGCGCAACATATGGAGCAGGCTTCGGGATCCGGCCACGTCTTCTGAGGATAATGTTAGGGAATTTTTCCCGTGGCACGAGCCAAGCACCTCTCCCTATTGTGACAAGACAAAAGATAAGGAAAAGGCTGAGACAGAGGAATGCGCAGGAACAGCAGAGTTCTGCAAGGTTCAATATAAAAACGAGGGCTTCGCTACCGAGAAAGGGTGTAAGAACTTCCGAACTAAAATACAGCCTTAGCAGGCCTTCCTCCCTTCTTCTCTTCTTCTTCTTAGACAGACACTAGATGAATTGAATACTTTGTTCTATCTATTGCTTCGTGCAAGACTCTCACGGTATCGATACCAGGCTTTCTATCCATACGCGGATGGATTAATTGTTTGGAATACTTTGTATTCCATATACTTAATCCATGTTCCATCTTGTGATTTGATTTGATTTGAGAGCAGCGCTGTGCCAGCCGAGGGTTAAGAGCCCGTTGCCTAGCTTGTCAGGGCTTTCGATGTGGCCAAACATATCTAGACTAAGGTAAAGAATATATCAGTCTCTAGCGAGGATATTTCTGGAGATCCTCGCCTCGGCCCTGGTGTTCGTGTTGGTTCGGGCTACTTTAAGGTTGACAAGCAGGGACCCTTTCCGCCTGTAAGTACCACATTCCGCTAGCAAGGGTCGAAAAATTTGATATATGCTAATCAAGTATAATGTCAAGAACGATCGACCCAACCCTAAATTTTAAAGTGCTGTAGCACTCCACAGCCTCTCAGTGTCACGACTGGGTTCTGGTATAGCAGAGTAATGAACAAGACTCCTGATGATTCGTTACTTCGTAGCAGCCAGGTAGCACTCTATTGTTGACGGTCTTAATCTCTGACTTTCTAAAGATTTGATCCTCACGTCCCTAGCAACTACATGTACTATATACTGGCACCCTCCTATGGGAGACAAGTCCTATGCCACTCAAAAAATTGCGTAGCCAGTGGCCACTTTTCATGTGTAGTTATGACAGCTTAAAGAGGCTTATATTTTTCCTGTGACATGTCCAAAAATCAAGCAAAAGATGAAGCTCCACACTAATAGCGTGAAAAATGCATTTTGTATAGCCTGTGACATCCTACAACATCCATGCCCCAACTTCAGTACTCCCGCTGATGAAGGAAAGCGAAGGACTATGCTGGGCTGACAATCATCAGCACTTTTGCGATAAATTTGAGGAACGCTCAAAGGAGTCCCTTCAAGTGCGGTACTGCACAAAGCTGAAGCATCGCGATGATGCTGAAACAACTTGTGAGGCGTAGGTGTTTGACGGACTGGTCGACCCCGTTTGTCTTTAATCAGGGCATTGGCATGATCCAAACAGATCATTTAGCTCTCTTCAGGCCGTCGCTATAAACAAAGAAGTGGCAAATCAAGTGTGAAAAATCTTGCTCAATTCGTACTAATTTCGTACACTCGCTGGTCTAATTCTCTCTTGCTATAGAGCTTTATTTTTTTTATTTTTTTGCTTTGAAATGCCGGCCATCCACTGCTCCGCACCAGAGCAAATTCAGAATAGGCGACGGAAGATTGATCATCAGGTCGAAGAATTGAGGGCACTCGTGCCGAACCTCAGCTGAAAATTTAATTAGGTTAATAATGCCATCGTCATAACTGCCTACGATCAGTCTCCTAAATAGAGTATTTCTATACTATTCTGGTTAACTTTTCACCAACCCAGCCGTGTTTTTACCTCCCACCAAAACCAATAATCCACGCATGGTCCGTTTCGTGATGTATCAGCACGTTGGAGGATTTGCTATCACCCCATGTGACCTAATTTCGTTCAAAATAAGGACAGTTAGAAACCCACTCCCTGTGGCGATTTTGTAAATCAGCGGTGTCCTCATCCGCACACCAAGTTAAATTAGTCCAGCAAAAACTAAGGTAGCGCTATTTCCTATTCACTAGTTTCGTCTTCATAATGTACGTTAAGTGGGCTTACCCTACCCTCATAGCTCCTTGTAAATCTATGTACTATGATCTTATTAAGGATTCGTGAAGACTACTAGGACATAACCAGCAGCCTTTTTACTAGCTAGCAACGGACTTATTATATTATTCTCTTAGGTAACTTACTGTAGTCCACGGAATTAGTGTAAATAATGGTGGTTTTTCCTAAGCGTGAGTAGAATCTTTGACAAACCCTGAAGCTCGCCTGAGTGAAAAAAGGTTCGATCATCGAAGCTAGATCAAGCGTACCGCGAAGAGCAACGGAAGAAGGAAGTACACGAGATGAGAAGATCAACCGCTCCTCATAAGGCAGGAAGAAGGGCTATCTTGGGATAGCTGCTCTTGCCAAAAAATCGAGGAACGATCAAAGGAGTTTCTTCAAGTGCATTACTGCACAAAGTCATAGGGCTACCATGATAATTGACATTTTGCTATTTCTCTACATTATTGTTATTGCTGTGCAGTTGGTCTCTTGCTTGTTGCCAAACCGAACCACTTGGAAGAACTTGAATCGTCGGCAGCTGGTAAGCCTTTGAGAGTCTAGCAGCTGACGCGGCTTGCGCAGGCCGCCCTGGCGACCCCCCAAGATGTTCATATAAGAACAATATCTTCCAATTCGCCTCGTTGCTTTGCAGCAAAAAACCTTTCCACAATCAGCCGCTCTAGACCAGCTTTATCAGTACCCTCATTTGCATTGGTTAACCAAACTCCTGTTCCGAAGCCAACTCTTTTGAAACCTGGAACACAAGCGTACCGCTGTGCTTCATGTGTTGCTGGTTTAACAATGAGAAAGAACGGGCCTAATAGAGCGTCAGGGCCGTTGTTCAATGCCAACGTATGACGCTTTACCCATCCGAGGGGGATCAAGAAGAGCTCAGTAGTACCTCCGTCTGGGTATGGCAACTGTCCTTCTTCCGGCACCTCGTAAGCCTCTGAATCCCAAGTCGAGACGACTCGAAACACGACACCATTATCTCGAATCCACAATGACTTGCTATCTTGCTTTTTGTAAGGCCGCAGTTTGAGTCCTCTGAGTAATATCCAGCCACCAATCACCCTTCCATAAGCCTGGTCACGGGACTCAAGGTTAACATACGCATCTTTAAGCACCGCAAGCTCGGTAAAAAACCGAGCCCATTCCTTATAATCTATGGGTCCATTAACTGATGCCCAAGACCATGATGGCGCGCAATACTGCTGTGGGCGTAAAATTGGCTGTTTGTAAATGTCAAGCGACCAGCACAAGTCTCGAATCATATCATCAAGCCAAAGACCGGCAAGGTAACGATTACCGGCAACCAAACTGGTGCCATTATGAATAGAATCCAGAGAAAAGCGAGCTGCCAGTCCCGCAAGAGCTGGTAATTTATCGCTCTCCACGGAGAGATTTCTGCGCGAATACTCCACAACAATTCGACGCCAATCCTCACGACAATGTTCACCGTAATTCGTCTCATAGTCGTGCAAAACAAACATTGATGGATGTGTTGCATGCCCATCAAAACATAAGTCCTCAGCATAAAATCCATTGTCACATTCAAAATATAGCTTCAAATCACAAAAATGCAGTAGACGGGGCGAAAGATACCTTTCTTGCAATGCCCAACCGCGGCTAGTCAGTGGCTCATGTTCCAAGGACGTAGCCTTGTGGGGGTACGCAATATGCTCTGGTAGCACCGGCAGAGCAAACACTTCTCCTTTTATTCCTTGGACGCAGAATATAAGTTTAGCATGTGGCTGTTCTGACCTGTTGCTCAAGAATCCTGCTTCACTATTCGTTGCCCTGCAAGCCGAGATGGTAAGGGTTGAGTTGCTGTATATATCGCTCATTTTGCCGGACTCCTGCATCCAGTCGATGGGGTCATCTTGTATGATACAGAGACTGTCAATCCACAGGTAGCTTATTTTCAGTTGTTGAGCCACCCATACAGCGTCCTGGTATGTCTTCGGAAGAATGCATGTCTCAATCCCATTCCTGAGTCTTTCCACTGTGGATGCGGTCAACATCAATGTTTGGGTTGAACCCCAGCAATAACTGAGAGCAGCATATTTGCCGCAAATTTCGTTTGAAAAGCGTAACACGACCCTTTTCGCATCCTCTGTGATGTGTAGTATTCTTGAAGGTAAGAAGTTCTGCAACCGGTTCTCATGATCGTGATGACTTATGCAATGCTCCAACCACGAATTCATCTTTTTAATAACGGTTGAAGC
Source organism: Conoideocrella luteorostrata (assembly GCA_032433595.1). Taxonomy (NCBI): domain Eukaryota; kingdom Fungi; phylum Ascomycota; class Sordariomycetes; order Hypocreales; family Clavicipitaceae; genus Conoideocrella; species Conoideocrella luteorostrata. Next base: position 10,087 of record JASWJB010000367.1, read on the forward strand.
CTTAGTTCTCGACAAAATGCAGCGCCCTTGGATCACATGGGACAGTTGGCTGTCTAGGTCAGGCGTTAGCTTCTCACAATGGCTTAGCCCGAATAGATATTCATTGATCTGACCTTCATCAACACAAAATGTGACGCCCGCCAGAAGCTCGCAAATGCGGTTTGTAGGAGCTGCATCCTTATCAAAGCCAATGACTTGAAAGCCGTCGTATTTGCCTCGGCCCGCAAGTCGTAGTTCATAGTTAGAGCAGCAAGCACTAGTCTTATTAAGACGGCTTTCAACACTTGCATGAACTAAGCTGCACAAGTCGCAGGATTTTGCGCTGGCATGCAGCGAATCCAGTGCTTCATGGTAGAGAGCAAATTTCTGGCTAACATCGTGGCTACTCAGTTCCCGAGCAACATAATATGGGCCGATTCTGCCTTGTTCAACCCGAAAAAGCTTCGTGGTGTCGAGCTGTGATATCTTTACAAAGTCGATTTTGAGACAAATTTCGCAGAGAACCATGGTTGAGGGCTGGTAAGCTATTCAAGATCTTTTAGAGTCGCGCAATCTCGCAGGCTCCCTGTGCTGGACTTGATTATATATCTACTATTGGAGTCTTTACTTAACATCTTGCGAGCGGGGTTGCTAAGTCAGGCATCCAGCGCGAACGCTGAACAGGTAGCCCCATTTTGATCTATGTACTCGTGACTGCCTTTGTCAGCCAGAACGCAGCTCATCCGGATCTGGAATAGATCGTCAGATTGGTCACGAAGGTATTGCACTTGGTTAAATACACAGACTAGTGGAAGCAGCTCAAAAGCATCTAGAAAACAGCTCCTGACTTGCTAGATTCGATCATCGACCTCGAATTCATCTATAAGATGAACCGGTTTCCTTCCGTTGCCTCATAGCTTGACAGCCTTCGGACAACGAGTTCCTGGAAGAGACGGGATTTGCCTTGGGCACCTAGCTTCATTTGTCCCTATCCCTCATATGCTCTAAAATCACATGGCATTCTGATGTCGGATTAAATATCCGTTGCGCCATAGCGCAAAAGTGTGAGCTCGCTATATGTTCATTCAGGAAGATGTAATAATGTCGGATATTCAACATCTGAAGGTCCTAAGAGTGCGACGAAAGCTCTGGAATCGTAGTATAACGCTGAAGCGCCGCAATGATGCTCAAACAGCTTATGAGGCGTAGGTTCTTGACGAATTGGTCGACCTCCGGCATCGTCACGCATCGCTTGAGCTAGCATGTAGCTTATGGGAGAAAAGATGGGCAAAGGATTCTCACGGACTAAAAGTTCCGCAGTCACAAATTTTTAGTGGCAAAGGGCATGATGCTTCATCACTAATTTACGGTCTTGGCTTTCTATCGGCTCCTTTATGCTCAAGACTGGTATCGCGTCGCGACTCATCTGCAGATGAGCGACGGCGACGGGTCTCGGAAGACGACATATACCAGCAATCTGATTTCCGGACAATTTATTGCTCAGTCATCTATGAATTGTTAGATCACATTGAAGAAGAGTTTGATGGACAGACATTGGATCCAAGTTCACGTGAGTTAACATCTATCCTGCTTCCCCTGGCTGCCATGTTATGTCACGTTCGTGACACCCTGCGGCCTCCATATCGAAACAGATAACGTGCATTTACGCCGCAAGCTTGTCCCCGAAGCAGTGCATAGCCGGGTTCCTCATCAGCATGGGAGTCGTTGCCATCGGAATTGGCAGCCAGGTGGCCCATGTTGTCAATGTCTTCCTCTACCGCGATGGCGGAAACAACTCAATGCTACTCGTCGGTTTGGGGAGCAAGGGTCGGCTTTTGGTTATGCCTCTGTTTCTTACGGCTCTGACGTGGGCGAGTCGAAGCTTGGACTTTTCCCATCCTGACGTTGAAGTCTTGGAGGTTTGACCCCCAATCAATTGGTCTCCCCCGTTTACGACAGGATGGCTGTGACATGGTTCGTACGGATGCTGCCATTTGTCTTGTAGCAGCTTAAGCGATCGATATAGCAGTGTCACCGTAGTCTCGCCTTATTTGGCGAAACCCTCGTGTTTGGTCAAAAGTGAAGAATCCGAGGATACTGGTATGCTGTCGGCACACCGATTTCTTTGTTTCGTTCCGTTACCGGCGCTTACCTAAAGCGGGGTAAGGTAAGGTGCGGGGTAGGTACTCAAAGACAGGGGTCCGATTACAGCATGACTCACGCGTTAAACAGCTACACCCAGGTCTAACCACCTTAGACTACTAATTACTTTGACGATCACCAAATGGGACAGGTATGCTGCGCTGGAGCAAATAGTGGATTTCAGTGAATAAATAAAGCTAAGGAGAAAATAAAAGTAAATACAGGTGGGGAGAACTACCAGCTTATATAGCCGTGACCTCTGCGTTCACTAGTCGTGAATATATCCCTCACTTGGCAGCGCCTGTGAATGTTGTGCCTAGGTCACGTGATAAGAGGTATGATATGACCCGTGCCGTTACTGAGAGTAACTTAACTGTGGGGCTAGGGTCCCAACCCTTCTCAGACGTCTTGCCACAGTAGTGTCCCCACAAGAGACATCTTGTAGATCTCATATCGACTCCGGCCTCGGCGTGATGAAAGCCCTGCACTGACAGTCATCAACTTGATTCGCTTCCTACTTACCTTTATCACTTCAATCAACTATCACAATGGCTGCAAAGCGCGTTTGTCTGTGAGTTGAACAGAACCACTATTGCTTTCTAAGCGTGTTAGGCTGACTTGGCGATACCCGTGAATCAGGGCATACTCTGGCGGTGCGTTTTTCTATGTGAACAGTGCTGCATGAGCACGACGACCATGCTAATGTAAATTTCAGGTTTGGATACTTCTGTTATCCTGGCCTGGCTCATTGAGAAGGGCTATACTGTTGTTGTACGTCTAACCCAGTCGACGTACCTACGCTTAGCTGACTGAGACAAGGCCTTCCTAGCAGATGTGGTACGTACACGCCGTTCCTCGACATTTGCTCCTCGGCTTGGAAGACGAGCACTGCACCTGGAAGCACAAGCTGTCTCTCTCGCATCCTGGCCTGTGCACTGTTCATGGGGAGGATACAAAGAGAGGTGACCCGAAGGACAGAAAGAGATGGACTGTTATTCTCAGGGCCAGCTCGCTACTCATAGCGGCTTCATTTGCTTATATCCCTGTGCTAACATCATGGCAGGGACAAAATGAGGACTACGACGCAGTCAAAGCGAAGGCCGAGAAGATTGGTGCCGAACGCATGATCATCCAGGATCTGCAGCAGGAGCTAGTGGAGGAACTTGTTTGGCCAGCAGTGCAATGTGCGTTCGGCCGACCCCCCGCGCGAAGTGCACAACTTCCATCCACAGCTATGTTAACATCCCACGCTATTAGGCAACGCCGTATACGAAGACGCTTACCTCTTGGGGACATCGTTGGCCAGGCCTGTTATCGCGAGGGCGATGATGAAAGTGGCTAAGCAGTATAACTGTGAATTCTTGAGTCATGGATGTAAGCAATCGACGTCGCCTTTCAGGATCTGCTTACTGTCGTGCCATACTGACTGCAGTCTTTCCTACCTACACAGGCACAGGTAAAGGGGTACGGTCTTCTCTCTCTGTCTATCATGTTCTGGATGCTAACTCGCCTAGAATGAGTACGTTTAGGTGTCCAGATATCAATGTCACATACTCACCCTCTTATCAGCCAGGTCAGATTCGAGATGGCATGGAGGGCCCTCGATCAGAAGACAAAGACAATCATCCCGTGGCGCATACCGGAGTTTTGCGAGCGATTCGCGTCCGTACCCCTTCCGACCCCTTTCTCTCTCGGAGATACTAACGTACAGACAGCGGGCGCCAAGCACTCTTGGACTTTGCTGAATCAAAGGGCGTTCCTGTGACGTCGACTAAGCAGAAGCCGTTTTCGATGGATGCCAACCTTATCCAGTGAGCAAAAGCCCTCTACTTCATCCCATCGACACCTTCAAGTGTACTCGGTGTTATACGTTGTTGCAAGCGACCGCCATACAAAATGAGGTGCCCTAGCTTCAGCCATTTTGACTGGCCACTACTGTCAGTTCATAAGTACATGGCAACTCGCAATGATCTATAAGTACTAAGAGCGCTTGGTCTCGACGGGATACATATAAGGGGAGGAAATATCAGGAACTCCTCCAGAAGTGGCAGAAGTGGCAGAAGCACTCAGCAAGTGCTTCCTTCAGGTGCTATACAACCTTGTATATCACGCGGACAAGACTGTACAGTGTGTGCACAACTTGATACTTGCTTCTGCCACGCTACAATGCTCCTATTCCTCCTTCTCCCGGCTGGACATAGAATCGTTGCTAACCCTTCTGTCTGAAAATAGTTGCTCTTACGAGGCAGGACTACTCGAGCAACCCGAGCTCGAGCCGCCAGCCGACATGTGGACAATGACCGTGGGTAAGTTCGTTCAGTCTTGAATTAGTTCCGTGATGTGGAAGCTGACTTCGAAAGATCCCATGAAGGCTCCTGACGAGCCAACCAGGTTCACTGTCCACTTCGAGAAGGGCATCCCAACTAAGCTCGAGGTCGGTGACAAGGCCATCACTGGCGCACTGGACATCTTTAAGGCCGCTAACGAAATTGGCCGAGCTAATGGAGTTGGTCGTGTCGATATTGTCGAATCAAGGTTCATTGGTCTCAAGAGCCGTGGCTGTTACGACACCCCCGGCTTAACGATCCTGCGCACTGCCCACCGAGATCTCGAGGGCCTTGTCATGGACTCCAAGGTCCGTGCCATCCGTGACCAGATGGTCACCTCAAACTGGACCGCCTGTCTCTACAATGGCATGTACTTTAGCCCAGAGCGAGAGTTTCTCCATAACTCTATTATCTTTAGCCAGAGGCAAGTCGAGGGCAAGGTCAATATGGTTGCTTATAAAGGCAGCGCATTCGTTGTCGGACGCTCCAGCGAGACCTCTAACCTTTACTCCGAGACTGAGTCGTCTATGGATACACTCGAGGGCTTCTCCCCAATGGTAAGTAGCTTTCTGAAAAAGAGCTTTTAGACGTGAACCGAAGCTGATGATGTGTTAAGGACACGAGCGGCTTTATTGCTATTCAGGCTATCCGTCTGGAGAAGTATGGTGCCCGCAAGATCAGGGACGGCGAGCCTCTTGCCCCTATCTAAATGTAAATAGCACAAACGCTGGCAAAAGTCTGCGGACTTTTTTACATTGGTGACCTGATCTTACCTATTTTAGGCTAACTAAATACATATATATATATATATATATTTTAAAAAGTGACCCATGAAGCCAGTGGGGGCATTGTAAGGTGGTTTTATATTAGGATCACTGAGAAAAGTGCATGATTATGTTAGAAAGTTAGGAGGAAGAATTAAGTTGTATGCACTATTAGGAGCGCTGAGCGAGAGTAGCAAAAGCAAGCTCACAAGTCTACAAGAGCTCTTGGAGCTCTTGCACTCTTTTTCTCTTCTTCTTTTCCTCTTCAGCTTTGGAAACTTGTTCACAGTCGCCCAGCCAATTGTCAATATACTCGCTTGGGCCGTTACAAGTTTTTCGTAGCAGACTTGCTGCCACGACGACTACGAAGAATTGAAGGTCTGATGCTGCGATTGAAAGCTCCACTCGGGCGATAATCGCGATTAGTATCAGCTTTTTATTTAATAAGGTTAGATTTGACCTGATAAGCAGACTATCTTGGTCTACTTTGTTTGTCAGAGTTTTGACGAGGAAGTGGAAAGAGACTGTGAAACCATAAGCCGTTGATGCCTTTTGGCAGCCAAAATGTGGGTTGCACAGGGTTGGTGTGCATGATTGACCTAGTTCAATTGCTTCAAAATGCAAAAACGATGTATTCAAGTCTGTCTTATCTAAGAAGAAGAAAACAAGTCAAGGTTGAACGCTCGATATCTCCGTATAAATATCGTAGCTAAAAGGTGACCACGTGACCTGCTCTGTGCTTCCTATTTTGCTTGACGGTAGGATTCCAACACAAAATGAATGAATGGTATGTGCAATGCATGGCGCTTCGGTATCGGAGCGTTAATTAAAACGGTAGACGGGAAGGAAACGGAGAGAGATGGAAATGTGGGGTTTGAGCGAGCGTTACCAGTAAAGTTCGGGCGAGTTCAAAATCTGACGCGGTATCCCGTCCGCTCTCCCATAGACAAGCTAGTAAGGGGCAGATTAGTAGTTGGGTCGGTGACGACCAGCGAACACCGGCTGTTGTATGTTTTGTGTCCTCTTTTTTTTTTTAAAAAAAAAATCAATTAATCATTCGCGATAGCACGTGCTTGCGGATCAAGACTGTGATAGATGTGGCTGCTTACATGCAGGCGGTCATTGGTGGCTTCAGGTCTTGCACCCCTAACCGAATTGCTGGGTACGTTAGTTACAGAGCTCCCTGAAGAGGTATGTGCTAAGCGGTGTTAAATCTAGCAAGCGAGGACTCCAGTTGGCTTAGCGAGCAGCCTGTGTGTGGGGTTCAGCGGCACCAGCGTCGGGGAAAGTCACAGCGGGCGACTCTGCGTGTCGTCGGCGAGCACGAAATATTCACGCAAGTTACCGCCAAGCAGTACCATATGTTCTCGGTTGCTAGTTCGGCTCAGAAAGCAGTTCTTCCGAGTAGCTGCAGATCTAGGAACCTACACCGGCCCAGCCCAGCCGTAGCTAAGACTGTAGCAACAAACTGCCGTATTGGCCGCGTCCCCTTATCGGCTCTTGCATTTTCGACGGCGGACCTCTTTAAGGAGACCCCTGATCTATATCCAATCAGAATTGGTTCTACAGTCGACTTCGAATTCGTCCTGCCAAAATACCAAAGTAATCGATAGGACTCAGGATCTGTTGGCTAACACCACTGCAGTGAAGTCTCAAGGGACGAGCCTTGCATTCAATAAACAGATATTTTGAAGATCGACGAGCAGCCCAGTGAAAACAGAGAATCCATATGCAATGGTGCAAAGAAAATTAAGGCGAACGTGATAGGTGAAGCTGGATATAAACACAATAGTGCCTGCGGACGAACCGCATGATCATATGCAGCGGAGAATGGGCATGGTACACTGGTCAATGAACTGCTTTCTATGCCCGGCGTCAATGTTACTCGCAGGATTGCAATTACGAACGCCTTCTCATATACAGCATAGGGAAGGCAGCGACAATGAAGAAGCTGCTGCTGCGCTGGCCCTGAAGATCACGTCCACTGTCATGATGAATGAACCGGCACTATGAATGTAGTAAATGATGGGTATGGAGCGTGATCACGAAGTTACTCGTGGTGCTGGCATCGATATACAATCCAAGTTTACTGCTAATGTAAGGAACACGGTATTACTCAGGCAAAAAAGAAAATAATAATAAAATCGCATCGCAGGCTATATAGACTGTATTATTCAAGCGCTGGATTTTGTAACAAGCCATATATATCCGTAATTAAAGATTTTTTTGACCCTTCCTTCGTAACTGATTGAGTTATACCACCCAAACCTCTTGGAATGTGTTCACTTTGATAGTAATATTTTCAGACTTTTGAGTCAACCGATAGTGCTCCGAAACTAAGAAAATGGTATTGTTACTTCAATAATCTCCTGCTTCTTCTCAGATACTCTCTCATATTTGTCTGATGGCAATACATTAAAATGCTTCACTGCACGTTGTCGACCCAGATCACACACTCACAACTCACGTATACCGGTGTCTGACACACAGCCAGTAACGCGCCGTAAACTCTGTGAAAGGTTTTTGCAGAGACCTTCCGTAATCCGTAGAGACCTCTCGTGCAATGAGATTCAATGATCTGCTGGCTTACCCGATAGTCATTAAATTACTGTGCACTCCAATAAAGCAGTTCAATTATAAATGGCATAGGAGCAAAGATTCGGACAAAGACACGGTTCCCGAACTCGAGGGGAAACTTCTTCATTCCACGATGATATACTAATAAGAGGGATAAGCCCTATTCCTATAGCTGTATCATTTAATCCGACCAATCCGGTCAAGTCCAAAACTCCGGTGAATTCATTCCAATTACCCCAGAGACCTCATTCCGCCCACACAGTACTTATTCTGAACAAAGACACGACTCGAGTGCGGAGGGAAAACCTCTTGAATATTTGCACTGCTGTAAGATCTACCCAGATATTAAACCAGCTCTATCTCGACGTCTTCCTCTCCAGCGTCGAAACAAACACGCATCATATCGTCTGAACAATCCCCTGCGCTACCAAATATCTGCAGGTTGCCGAAACGCCGAAACCTCAAGTCGCCTGCATCAAGTGGCCTAACATGCAGCAACATCCAGGATTTTTCTTCATCATCATGCAACGACAAAAGCGGCACATACCTGGTTTCATCTACAGATAATTTGGTGTCACCGGCCCTATCGGGGAAATATTTTATCTCAAGACGAGATGCATCGCCCCCAGAGCCCATGTTCAGTGCTCCGAGAAGAGAACATCGAATCTTGATACAAGCACCGACATTAGCGGGACCACCGTGCGTCTGATTAGGATTTCCAACTGAAATCAGCTTAGGAAGCACTTTGAAAGTGCCAATGTCCAGTTCATGAGGCATGGTAATCTCGGCGGCACACGCAGTCCAAGCCCAAGAAGCATTGCATCCTGTGGCTTGACGGCTTGTCTCCGCTGGTGAATTGGCATACCAGCCCAAATCCAGTGGTAGACTTTGAATGAAATGGCCAGCCACGTAGTCGCTTACGCCGATCGTGCGATGAAACCAATTGGCGAGTCCGCCAATGGCCGGCAGCCGATCCGACTCCTTTGTCAAGTTGAGAGCCGAGTATCTTTCGACCAGCCTACGCCACCAGTTCCGAAGGTGTCGTTCGCGACATTCTCCAGAGTCTGTCAACGATTTATGAATCGCAATCTTCATTGGGAGAGGGAAAGCCTTGTAGTTCGGATCGCCTGACTGCTTAGAGATCTCGTATTTTCGCATCTCGGTCTCAACTTCCAAACCGGCCGGTACAATACCGTTCGCATGAGGCAGCACCTTCCGAAGCATTCTTTGACCCAGTTTGCCGCATTCACAATCAGATGCCTCGAAGCATTCCCACATTATTTCATGGGGGGTGAATAAGACCCATCTTCGTGATAAGAATCGTTCTTGCAGCACCCAGCCTCTTGTAAGCAAGTCGAGCCTGCTGCGGGCAGTGTATCCAGCAGTTCCGTTGTATATTGTTTCGATATGGCTATCGTGGTCCGGTAGCGGCTCTCTTAAATACACTTTGCAGTCTCTCCACTGTGATGTCGTCAACTCAACGCCCCTGTGGGCCAACTCAGCTGTTGAGAAGAGCCTCTCAGGTCCTGCAGCCGCGGCCACCGTAATAATGGCCCCCTCGTACACAGCACACATTCTACTCGACTCCTGCTCCCAGTCTTCGTGACTGTCTTGAATAATGCAGAGACTGTCGATCCATACATATTGTATGGGTCCAAAGCCGGGATAACAGCGAAGAAACCATCGAGAAAAGCGTCGAGTGAAGACTATAGCGTCACGAAAGGTTGGGGTAAGCCATTTCCAGGGAATTTGCTTCTTCAAAGAGGAGATATTTCCCTGGGTACATCGGGGCATCTTTGCTTTTTCGAGCCACCGGTGACTGAGACACACATAGTGGCCACGGCGGCCCTTTGGCTCGATGAGTTTCAGCTTTCCCTTCCTTGAGACGCGAATAATGCGTGTTGGAAGTAGAGGAAGCTCGCGGAATGTTCCGCAACCTCCATGGCTCGTGACACAGGTCTTAAACCAGTCGCAAATTTTGGCGAGTGCCGCCCGAGATCCAGTGTCCCCGGATATCGGAATCCCTTCAGATGTGTTCATGACATACAGGGGTGCGGAAATTCGTGGCTTCGGTTCAAAGAGACTTCTAAACCGCGGGATCCAAGATGTATGCGCTTTGGAGATACTGGTCTTGAGAATATCCAGTTCAACTGGCGAACGCGAACGATTGTACAAAACCAGGAGGGTGCCTTCAAGCGTACGTCTGATTGTGACGTGATGCAACTCCGGACCAAATTTGATCTTTCGTTTTCCCATAACATGTGCAAAGAATGAGAGACAGAAGCCAGCTACGCAGCAACCATAGCAACAGGCCTGGTTGCCCGGCTCGAGGACTCGAAGATCAGCTGGTGGACCGAACACCCAGTCCCCGGAGTCGTTCTGCGTCAGTATCGTAGTGCTGAGCGTGAAATAAGTTCGACACGCATTACACTCATCTTTCTTGTACTTTCGACGGTTGGAGAGAGCCCCGAGCATATTCCGGACGCAAGAGAAGCTTTCATACTGGCGAGATGCTGATGAATCCGTTTCGCGAGATGCCTGGGCCAAAGCCCTTGGAGGAGACGTCATGCTCGGCTCAGCGGTAGGCGGCGCCGTGTCGCACTTTAATTTGGTCATGTTTGATTTATGCAAGGTCGATAACAAGGTCAGCAGTGCCTCGACTGGCCCAGATGGTGGTTGCGATACTAAGGAAGGCGAGAGACTCGACTCGTGCGTCTGTCAGCCATTTCAGGCCCGGTGCCTCACTCTCCTTGAGACTTGCTAACCGCGCTACTGGCGCCACGAGGAGAAGACCGCTTCAACCAATAGGGGTTAACCGTCATCCTGCGCCTTGCTCACAGCTGGGATTGGCTGTCGCACGGAATATTCTAGTCAGATTCAGCATCGCCCGCACGTAGAACCTCGCCAGTGAGGCAAATGGTACGAAGTCGCTGGCTTCCCGACACTACTCACTTGCGAGGCAGAAGGAGAGCCGCCTTGTCATGGGGCGACATTGTTGGGCGGCAAACCTGGATGAGCTGCAAGTGTATTAGGAAGTACAACTATGGACAAAGAAGGCATTTTGTATAGTATTAAATTTGGCGTTGAGACTATATAGAAGGAAGGTCCGTTTTTTTAGTTGTACCTCACGTTTGGTCGACCCAAAACACACTGGCACTACCTACAAATACGGCAATCTAGTCCACATACAACAATACAATAGCAGCTTATTCAACAATGAAGCTAAGATTTTATTCTTTACTTTAACAGCTTTATAAATACCAAGGTCAAATATGTAAGTAATTTTGTTATAGCTTAGTCGACCGATCGCAATCCATGCTGCCGAGGGGACCTTCGCCCCACACACTACCCAGCTGTGTATCTCGCCTTCAAATATATGAGAGTTCTTGTCCTTCATTCCGCTATTCATAAGATGACAATTTTGGCACTAAGAAACGGACCTACTTCGTTCCTAGAAATGGGCGGGATGCCGCCGTATAAAAACTCTAGCACACACGCCCTTTGAACGTAACTCCTGATTGAGAAGATTTGGACGATTGGGACATGCTGTAGGTATTCAACGCACTGAACCCTCGGACGGACTACAGAGAACGGAGTACGTAATTAGTGGATGGGCTGCCGAGTTTTGTCAAATGGGCAGTGTGTCAACTCTTCTACACTCACGCTCGTCTCCAGAGCGTCCTTGTAACTCCAGTAAGACCGTTACTTGCGATATTTCCTATTATCCAGACTAGCTAGAATTCATCTATAAAAGAGGTCTTATTCCTCCTCAATTAGCTAGAATACAAAGACAATTCCACTTATCAGGCATTCATAGCTGCTCACGTGTGGCCAAATACATCGTGTTTGAGTTTATCACGGCTGACTAGTTCAGTCGAGGCCCAATTTACAGTGAGATGCCGAGTGCGCCAATCATGGTGAACAAATCCAAATAGACCCGCAAACCAACAATCTTGCCATTCTGCCACCGTGCAATCGTATAGTGCAGCATATCAAAGCTCCGCCCGGTAGCCAGGATAGGGTTGGGTGATATATAGCGAGGCAGGACAAGTTCACCTCTGTGCGTGCCGCTCAGAAAAGCTGCAGTTGCAGTCCAGTCTCCTTGCCCGATAATCTTTTCGTACGGCTTGTTTTGGAGCCGAAGATCCGGAAACGCAGTCTTCATACTTTGAAGCCAGTTAATGTATCCTTGGGCATCGAGGGGAAGGTCCGTCAAACCATAGATAAGAGCGTCCGGCGCCAGATTCAGACTTTGCAGAGTAAACGTGCCGTTGTTCAGAGCATCATCGGCCCGGGAGGCTGCAGCTTTGTTGTTGACGGAGGAGCTGTTTGTTTCATTGCCAGAGGTAGTCGAGAGAGGTGTTGCGAGATTCAACTCTAAGCCGGGAGGCGATTTGGGAGGCGGTACAGGGAGCACTCCAACCTGGCGGTACATAAGTGGATTGTCAGACCACAGGTACTCTTCCATCATCCAACCATTGTTCCAGCGGGCGATTGTCATCAGGTCGTAGCCAATCGGCTTGTTTGACGGCGGCAAATACCCTCCGCTGAGGCTAGTCAACGGTCCATTCTGAATACCAGTAACCGACTCTACGGCAACCGTCCAATCTCCCTCACCAAACCAAATCTTGTAATCGTGGTTGTGCAGGGTCAGGTCGGTGGTCGCGTAGACGAGTTGAATATCAGTGAGGTGCTCCGTTAGGTTTCTGACAACACCGCCCTGGTAGACTTTAATGTCGGGATGATGGTTGAAGCGTGCCAAATCCCGGGCGACAAAGGCGTCATCGGTGACTTGCATTTGTCGCTTGTTTTGATCCACGGTCCAATGCGTTACATTATTCTGGTTTGTTGGCGTTTCTATCTCAGGTGCTGCTAAGAACCAGTTAGCGGGTGGACAAAGAACGACCCCCCGAAAGGGGTTCGGTCGGATGCTGTGACAGGTTGTTGTAAGTTCTTACCACGCCTCTGAATGCTGCGTTTTGACCCATTGTCCATGTGACGGGTAGGTGGTTGGTGCGGTACAACGCAAGCCAACGCGTTGCGGCCAAGCGCGAAGAAGATTGCGGTTGGACAAAATCTCATTGTATGAAACGCTGTATCGTGTTGAGGAGGTTTACTATTCGGAGCGGCTTGGCTAAGCTGAAGGGCGAGGATGGGAAACAGAAGCTCCTACGGCGATGGACATGCGTCTTTTATTTCTTTTCAGGTCGCTTCTTGATGCTATTGTGGCGTCTGGATTTGTAAGCCTCATGATTATTTGTAGCCAGTTACGAACGTCGACCACACTACGTAATTATAATCATACGCGCGGCAATTACAGATCATAGCCACATGCGACGGGAGTCGTTCGCTATAACGTTTCCAGCAGGCACGCTTACAGAGCCCTCTGGAGACATGGCGCTTTGCAACGTGCGCGTCTATAACAACCAGCCAAGGATGCAGAGTGGCAGAGTGTCCGCCGAGAAACTCGGAGCCATATCACTAACCGTATACGTTTACCAGATTTCACCATTCGCATCCGATTGGTCGTTCCACCGTATACCGTACACCGTATGAACACAGCCTTGTCCATCAGTATCATGGTGGATATACATGGTTTTAGCGCGCCTGTTGTGGAAATGCGCTTGTTTACGAGGCGCCTCAGGCCAATGGGAGAGGGGACAAAGCATATGAAAATGCTATTCGTTCATAATTCCAACTCAGCCAGCGAAAAGGCATGATATTTACCTGATGGCTTTTGAAGCAATTGGGCTGGCATGCCTAACCTCGAAACAACACCTCATGAAGATGCCGAATCATTTCGCAGTAAGTTGAAGATACGGTTCTCACTTAGTTGCCCTCCTCACTGCTGTGTACTCACACATACAGTCTGTGTGCATAAATTTCCAACCCCCCAGAGGTCAGTTGCGGTACTCGAGCTGAGTAAGAAATTATTGCACCCCCACCGTACGCAGTCCTGAGTCCGCAGGGGTCGGGGACTTACTACGTCTGCATATGGCGCAGCTTACGCGAGTGTTTTCGTGGCCGTAAAATTATGACCACTTTTCCTCAGCCATCAACGCTACGCGTAAGTGCGTCGAATTCAGATCATCATCATCATGCTAGCACCACGAACGAAGCATCGCCCAGCTTGGAAATCGGTCGGCTACCACCGAGTAGCCCTACGCACGCAGCGCAAGCACTGACTAGCAAGTCATCGTAAGTAAGTAGCAGCAGTTCTGATGCGGGCCAAGAATGGTCCGCGCCAATCAAAACACCCCGTTTACCGTATACGGACGAGTGTCCCGCCATATGCTAGTACACGTACAGTGGGGCCTCCAGTAATTCCGAGCCAAAACACCCAAACCGTGTAGAGTTGTGGCTCCCAACTACTGCTGGGGTACTCCGTACTGTAATATGTGATGAAGATCGGCACGGCTGCGCCGGACGGAACCAAATTATTCCCGGGTCATTGCCCCAGTGCCTCTCCTGGGCACAAATCATGCTTGGTCAGCCATAAGCGCTTGCTATGTGCCGCATCGTTCTCGGTTGTGCGAGTCGCGACTAATAATAAGCCAAAGTCTGGATGACGTCGGTCTCGGAAGCGCATGAAAGTTAGTTACTCCCTCGTGCCGACTCCATCCCCCGCTCTCCCTCCACGTAGCTACCGTATACCGTATTTCCTCGACGCAACGACTCTTGTCCTGTTTCTCAAGCAAAAACTGCAGCGCGAGTGGTTTACTGTACTCAGTACCCAGTGTTCGATTTAGCCAATCACCCCATTTGCAATCACACAGTTTCCACACACCCATGTCTGCCCCCCAAGGCTCTCTCAGCCAACGGCAAACTCAGCCAATGCCACACAGGAAAGCACACCGCAAGGTCAAAACAGGTTGCAAGGCGTGCAAACGCCGTCATCAAAAGGTAAAAAGAGAACACCCTGCAATGAGTTTATTCCGTACTCTGTTGGCTGTCTCCACGATCCGCTTCTTAATGCGTTACTAGTGCAATGAACAAAGACCCGTCTGTTCAGGATGCAGCAGACATGCAACGGAATGTCTGTTTTCGGATGAGAGATCTCCCCAATCAGACGCGAGTTCTTATTCTGGTTCTTCCTCAGTTATTCCCGCGTCTACATGTGCCGGAGAGGGGGAGCGTCCGAAGAAACACCTGGCCGTGTCACCTTCACTAGATCTGGACCTAGATAGCCTGGAGCTTTTGCATCACTACCTCCTATTCACTTGCGTGGCAACCGGGCAGCTACCTCAGATGACTGCCTACGCTCAAATGACTATTCCCAGGCTGTCGCGAGACTATCCTTTTGCTATGCGCGGCATGCTCGCCATGGCCGCCACTCATTTATCTCGGTTGCGCCCAGACAGCCACACGCATTATGCCATAATAGCCGCAAAAAACTATACAGCTGCCACTCCATCCTTCCGCTCAGCACTGCAAAATATTAACCAAGAAAACTGCCAGGCACTTATTTCTTACTCCAAGAGTCTTGTATGGTGCTCATTTGCCGAGAAAGAAGAAGCTCCTTGCAACCAAACACACGTCTTTAGCCATACTAGCTCAAACTGGCTGCCAAAATGGTTCCAGCTGCTCCTTGGTTCGTGTCAGGTGGTCGAGATTAGCAGGCCCTGGATTAAAGACGGTCCACATGTTCTCTACCCTTTGCACGATATAGTACGAGACCCCGACGACCTTGACGACAACCATATTTCAACCTTACTGGCCACACTATTACCCCTAACCCACTATTCACCAGTATGCGAAGCCGTTATCGCAAGTCTCCGGGAGGCATTCGTGCGAGCGTCTATTCGCGAACACAACACCCCCTTAAGAAACGCAATGAATTTTTGGGTCGGTCAGCTGCCTAAAGACTATATCACCTTATTACGAAAGAAGGAGCCGTGGACTTTAGTTGTCTTGGCCCACTTTTGTGTGTTGGTTCATCGCTCTGAGACCGTTTGGTTCATGAAAGGCCATGCCAACCGTCTATTGCTAATGATTATAGAGTTGCTAGATGACTCTTGGAAATGCTTGATACATTGGCCTTGCCAAGAACTCGATCTTGAATTGACTATTTAGGACGGAAAGACGATAGTCCCTGTCGTTTCGGTTATCATTGATGCATATTCTCATACACAGAATCCAGCCGTCTTAGACGACCAGACGCTAATGATGCACGTCACGTACATTCTTGTTGGAGCGACCGAACCGGAAGCCATCGAAGCGTGCAAAGCTGCCAGAATACACTGGTAGATGGGGATGTTCTGGATGGACATATACATGACTCAGCAGAAAGGATTTACGTCGTTGTGGTGATGAGCTTCAGCGCCTGGCCGTTGCACATGTTATTCTTCGCCAGCCCAAGATTGTGATTCTTGAGGACACTAGCGATGGCGTCGATGCTGAACAAATAGCTTCATGAGAAGATCCTGTATGCTAGTTTCACGCAATCATATCAGATATCCTTCACTCTTGATGACCATGGCCGTCGTGAAAGGTATCTTATCCAAAAGGTTGTGGTTCAGGAACCAACTCATGCTAGAACTAGCTGCTTGAGGAGCACTATTTGCACGAAAGACTGCCAATGATCATTACCGAATCTTGACCACAAGCCTCTTATCACATCAGTGAGGCGGCTATGCGTGCAAGCCTGCAAAATACGTCCAACATAAGTATCTATGCTGAGCCAGACGGACTGCGCAGCAACTAAACCGTGTACATAACCAGATACAATATTTTGGCTCTGATAAAACAGGGACCGGCTACAGTAAGCACGACCTAAGGGGTTGTACGTGCATCTACTCTGTAGTCTTGCAGCTAATTTTGCAGCTAGTCATCTTTGACTTGAGAGCACCCGCATAGTCTCTCACGAATATGCAGAGAATAATGCGAATAAACTAGAAGGCGAATACATTAGGCGAAGAAACCAGTGTCCTTATTTGACTAATTAAGGACAATAGTGAGCTGCAAGATTTGATGCCATTGTGGCTGTGTGTCGTGGCGGGGATTGGTGTCAAGGTACCGGTGCTGATAGGCTTCTTTTACCTGCCTACAGCCTACACGTTCTGTCTTCGCTCGGGCAAGCAGCCCATTTCCTCCTCTACACGCTGCTCGCGTTTCTCGCCTCAAAGCTTGCTTTGTGCTTGCCGAGTTTTGCGGAAGTTCATCGACCTGCTAGCCTTGCAGCATCCAGCATCGTATCTACGGAGCAATGGTGCCAGCTTATGAGGCGTAGAGCAGATTGCCACAATGGAGATGCTGGATTAGGAGCTGTTGCGTCATGTGCCTTCATACGTGTGAGGGAGCAATTTGCAACAGTGGCAATCGGCAGGAACAGATGGATTTGAATACGAATGAATTGAATTGAAGAGCCTTGAATGTGTCTGACTTCTGACTTGTGACGATGATGATGATGACCTGAAGAGCACTATAATCCTCCTATATAGTCCTTCAGCAGCCGGACTATTTCCTTGAATTTAGTGGCGTTAGGCCTATATTCCTTGGCATCGTGCCACTTGCTTCCAGTATCACACAATTCTATCTGATTGAGGCCTTGGTAATTTCCGAAGGAGCCACTCCAATCTCAACAGGAGCACCAACCCTCACCACAACTAGTTAGCGACACGAATATCTATGTAAATGTAAAGAGGTGGTCTATAGAGACCATTGCAGTTGTCAATTAGGCTAAAGTGACCTCCAGACGAATGCCAATACGGGAATGTAAACCAGGGACATGAGGACATCTTTGATGAGAGTTGTGGTATTTACGTGCGGACTAGCTAATCTGTTTAGTACGGCGACAAACTCGCAGTCATTAAACCGCTCATGGTAGCGGTGCGGATAAAATATCCCGACAAAAGGCGAAGACGTAACCAACGCGAGTCGTACAGATGCACTATGTTCTCCATAGTAGATAGTGCATAAATTTGGTGGGTCTAAGAAACGGTGATACTGTCTGCATAACCCCTTGCGATCGGCGGCCTCAAAGGGGCATAAATATTTCTACTACACAACATAGCATAATGAAACTTATTAGTAGCGATAGAGTGCATGGTTTTCTATATCTTGCTTGAAATTTCAAGGGTGATGATTGAGCTTCAGTAACATCGTCAATGTATGCTTTTATCGCTAGAGCTTTACAGCGCTTTACAACAACAGCGCAGGTTTACGGTACCAGCGCGTCCAGCTTCTGAGGTATAGATGTACATTTCTGGGAGGACACTTGTTATTATCCTGCATTTATTGTCCAAGAATAGCCATTAAACAAGATTCGCCACGCACTCGCCGTTCCGCGGACTATTTAGATCCAAGAGCAAGCGGCTTCTCGTACATGGCGAAAGTCAACATGCACAGCGCCAAATTGAAGTGAACCAAGTGAGTAGCAGTGGGATACGGCAAAAGTGGGAGAGGTAAAGGTCATGCAGATTCGCAAGAACATACTCCGTGAATAAATGAGAATTATCCTTGTATGCTAACAAGCAGAGCCACCGACCCTGGAATGGACCGGATAAAAATGGGGACGAATCCAGGCATGCCACTTAACCCGATACTGCGTCCTGTCAGTAGAGCTAGATCGTGCTAACTATCCCGGTTACAGTTCCGCTACTACAACGCAAGCCGCGCTAATACCGGTGGATTACGACTCATGCAGCTTGTAAGGAGACTTTTATCTAAATTTACTGTAAGACTGTCTGCACCTGCATAACTATCATACTCTCCATAATTAGAGGTCTTGTCAAAAGAAACCAAAGTGACTGGATGTATTAACGTGTTTGCCATCATACGTCGAGCTAGCTATAGCGTGGACAGTATTATTTACTATATAAAAACCGTCTGCTCCTTCGTTGCATCTCACGTTATATTGATCAACTCATCTGATTTGCTCTTTTTTATTCACAAAGTCGATTCTCTTTTTTTTCTATTTCTCTTCTTACTTCTAGTAAAGTCAGCTTGTTCGCCATGCTACCAGGAGCATTAGCCATTCGGCTACTGGGCTTTGCTGCCCATGCCTCATTTGTGGTTGCCACAGCCGCAGCATCAGAAGTGAACTTTGCCAACGGTTACAAGCAGCATCGTGCAGCGGAGCAGCGCGTCAAAGAAAATCCCTCCAATAACAACCAGAAGCCAAAGCCGTCGCAAACAGAGGTAGATAGGGAGTGGAGAATGGTGTGCAGACAGGCCTCGATCCTGATCCGGGAGCAGTGCACGACAACGAAATGTCAGACTGAGATGGTCCGCGGCAATCTCTTGAAGCGATGCGCCAAGACACCGCAAGATGACAAGCAGTGCAATGATGTGCTTAACCCGCTTGTGGAGCTCTGCGGGACGGAGCAGTGTCGACAAGGCCTTGAGGCCCTTAAGAGCAAGGAATGCGTTGGTCGCAAGGATCCAGCGGCTGAAAGCAACAACGGCACCGTGACAGAGTCGGATGTCAACGGGGATATGGCCCCCATGACCCGTAGTGAATGGGAAACACGCTGCAACAAAATTGCCCGAACGATTATCCAGAGCTGCGAAGCGAAAAAGAAGTGCATTGATAATTTCAAGTCCACGCGCCTCTGGACGAATTGTGACAAGGACCGACCAAAATCCAAGAATGACTGCAAAGCCTTATTCTCTGGGAAACTGTCTGCTTGTCCGTCAACTGAGTGCATAAGTAAGGTAACTGATTTAGAGGACAAGGCATGCGCTGGAAACACTCCAAAGTAAGGGACACCACTTGGGGACCGTCTTTGCCGGCGAAATTGGCTTTTGGGGCGCGCCACAGTACAACACTAAGGACAATGTGGATAAAAAAAGCACCAATAGATAGCCAGTAGTACGAAAAAAAAAAATTTGATGTTATTTTTGTTATTTGTCCATGAAAGGAGAGGTGGGTGGCGGAGATGTCGAGGACAGTTTCACTTTGTTACCCAAAAAAACTTGAAAAAAAAAAGTGCGTTAGCGGATAGAAAGCAGCAAGAGCCGAAAAATATAGAATGATTCCATTGATCAATCATTTGACGCCTGAAAACGATAAAAGTGATGATCCCCTGTCACACAAAAATTGGCGTAGCCAGAGGCCACTTTTCATGTGTAGTTATGACTCTTAAATAGGCTCATATTTTTCTGTGATATTCTCACCTACTTTACATGCCCTGATATCTACCTAATTATGAGGCCCTTCTGTTGAGATTAGAGTGGCTCCTTCGGAAATTACCAAGGCCTCAATCAGATAGAATTGCGTGATACTGGAAGCAGGTGGCACGATGCCAAGGAATATAGGCCTAACGCCACTAAATTCAAGGAAATAGTCCGGCTGCTGAAGGACTATGCAGGAGGATTATAGTGCTCTTCAGACCATCATCATCATCGACACAACATCATCACTTTCAAGGCTCTTCAATTCAATTTCTTTCGTATTCAAATCCATCTATTCCTGCCGATTGCCACTGTTGCAAATTGCTCCCTCACACGTATGAAGACACATAACGCAACGCCTTCAGGCTACTGAGTCTTTTTGTTCTGGCTCAGTTGATATGTTTACTGACTAGTTATTTGGGACACTGATCTTCCTGCCAGAAACAATTCTCGTCTCAACAGTAATAATCCCCTCATTGTGTATGGGAGTGTTACCAACCTGGAGCGCAGGCCGTGGGGACAGGTTTTGGGCATGGCTGCGAAAACAAGCAGGAATCGGATCTGAACCTAAACCCCATGTCCTCCAACTCTCGATCACACTTCACCAATTTAACCACTATGACCCTCCACCCTCTTCGCTACCCCATCGCGTGGAGGGAGCAGTAACCTTTTCCCTATGGGATCTCAGATTGGGATCTTGGCTACTCGTAGATAGTTTTTATTGTTACATCTTTCCCCAATTTACATCTGCTAAGAACTCGCAGCTGCTCTCCGTGCAACTGTTACGTTGAGTGAGGTCAGAGTTATAGACATATAATGACGTAGAAAGATCAATCTCACACCAGTAAACTCAGAGCGGCAAAGTTTGCTGCTGCACTACATAGAAAACAGTGGTATCGTAGCAAAATTATGGTCTCTAAAGGCTCCTGTGTGAACTCCGCATGAATATAGTTTTGCCTTAGCTGCAAGATTTCCCAATCAGACCGCCGGATGGAAAGAGATCTTCAGAGCATCGCCTTTGAAGAACTCGGCTTGTGTATCCCGGACTTAAATTTAGGAGCTGGTCGGGTCGTAGCATTACGGCTATACCTGTAGATCTAGTAAATATGTGTGATAGTTTACTAACTTTCAATGTATATGCAAAGCGAACTTGGACACCATTTTCTTTTTAATATATTTTCTTTTAAATGGAGTGACACAGTGCTTTCTTTGCCCATCCCTAGGTTCGACGTGTGTCCGGTGGATTGATGTTGGGCTTATCCATAAATGTATAATACTTAGCTTCGACTCCGGCCAACTATAGTAGATGCTTGTCAACATATCGAAGCCTAGGTTTCCGCTGAATGGCTGTACATAGCATAATTTTCCATATAACATCACAAAATCTCATAGCACGAATGATTCGGTAACAGAGACAACTTCATAAGGCCACAAAAGATATACAAGACTATTTCAGCCTGTGTCATATCCAGAGCGGCTGCCAGTATCTCAGCAGTGTCTGATCAGTGTATAACGGTTTGGCTGGGAATGAGGAGGAGGTTTTGACCATTTTGGCAAGCAATTTGAGATGCGAGAATAAGAAATAGCAAGAACTAACAACTTTTTTATCCAACATACAGAGATCCCTCTTGTAACGGACTGGCGCGCATCACAGGCAAGACATCAGGGTCACCAACCGCCCGGGTCATTGCTGTCGTCGACAGTAAAGTCCTACTCAACTTCGCAACAGCCTTCCTTAAAGGCTCTGCTTATATTCCGCGGATGGCTGACAGCCCGGAACTCACTTCTGCTCACGGGAATGCCATTAACGTTCTTTGCCGTTACTGCTGGAAGAACTTCATGGCCCTGAGCCGGGCTCCCGGCGATGTGCTCTTCGCCAACATCCCAGCTGTTCCTCCACGCGCGGCAAGGATTTAGTGGCGACAAGGCAACTGGAAAGACAAGTCGGCTGATGAATGTTATGTTGCGTGATCCTGGGCTGGCGTGGCGCGGGCCAGCAACGGTAGCCATTGAGTTGGGCAAAATATTTGCCAAGTTAGAGGAGGACGGGCTTCAGTTCTCAGATGCTAACGTGGAGTACGAGACATTTCGCAGCTAATTTGCGATGCTACGTCACGACTGGATGTCTGAGCTTCATGGCCAATTGCTTGCGCCAGACTTATCGTTCGAATGTACTCAGATAACTCGCTGTACTTCGCCAATATGTAACTAGACATAGTTTCAGGAAGTGGCTACTTGCACAATTAAATGAAATGGTTCTTCCTGCCGGTCTACTCCGTACTGCGTACGACCATACCTAGTAGAAATTTCGGGAAATTTCGGGATCGCATCAAGCCCTTCCCCGGTGTTTCAATACGTCTATAGATGGAGGTTCGTGCCTTCACAAATGGAGGATATATTGTCTGTTTTGGGAGGATAGCAAACCTAGAGTTACTATGGGACCCTTACGGTTTGCCAGCGTATCGAGTGGTGTTGCGCCGTAACGGGCGCATTTTGCCGGCATCAGCCTTGCACCTTGAAACTGCAACGTTAGTAAGTACGATGTAGTCACTCCACACCAATACTGGACCCTGATTATTTACTTAGAGTCCCGACTTCGGTGTTGGCGGGGTTGGCTGCTGGCGGGGTTGGTGGAGGGGCAGTGTGGTAAATAGTGCGGCTGAACATGTGACGCGCCAATTCAAATTTTCTGGGCGACTCTCTTGTTTGTTGCGTCATGTCCCTCCTTCACACGACGACGACAAATATCGTGCTTTCAAAGGTAGAACTATCGCATCATGACAATTACGGTCATTCTAGGTGCCCAATGGGGTACGTGTCGACCTGTCCCACCTGTCACTTCTTCTTGCTGTGCCCCGCCGACACCGGGCCTTGGGCATGCTGCTATCATCTTTCGTTGTGCTAACTCGGCATGATTTACAGGCGATGAAGGCGTATGTCATTCTTCCCGGCTCGAACCCAATCCTCCTTACTACAAGACGCCTGTAGAACCGATTTCTGACGCTGTACCCTTGTGTAGAAAGGAAAGCTGACTGACATCCTTACCTCGAATGTACAACTGTGCGCTCGAGCCGCTGTGAGCATTAGCTTAGTCCGCGGTAACGTGAGTGTACTAACAACCTATTAGGGCGGTCACAACGCTGGCCATTCTGTGGTGTAAGTAGGAGATGTCTCGTTAGCGGGCAATTTAACCGTGAGAATGAATAGCTGACTCCTTGTAGCGCGAATGGACAATCGTACAGGTGCGCGCAAACGGACATGGAAGTCTTTCGACAACTACTCACCTTTTCATAGCTTCCACTTGCTTCCCTCCGGTCTCGTGAACCCAAAATGGTACTCTTTCAACCCACCACGCCAATACGACAGTGAAACTGACATCTCACGCAGTATCAACTTCATCGGCTCTGGAGTTGCCTTCCACGTACCAAGCTTCTTTAAGGAGCTAGAGGAGCTTAAAGGTCTTCCCTCGGTCCATGACCGGATCCTCGTTTCGGACCGAGTGCACATCGATCTGCAAATGCATGTGGCAGTCGACGGACTAGAGGAGAAGGAGCTCGGAGGTTGGTCCTTGGGCTGTAGGCAATCATAGCCGATCCACACCTATCTAACTACTTCCAGAAAATAGTTTGGGAACAACACGCAGGGGAATTGGGCCTACCTATAGCTCGAAAGCCGCGGTAAGAGAAGATCTAACACTTTGTATTGAGTAGGAATTTTGCTGAACCCTGCATAGCGAAGTGGAATCAGACTAGCAGAGGTTTTTAACCCTAAGTTGTTTGAGTCTAAGCTCCGACGACTAGCCGCTGGCTACCGAAAGCGCTATGGCGACCTATTCGAGTACGACGTCGAAGAGGAGCTTGCTCAATTTAACGAGTATCGGCCGATGTTAGCGAAGTACACTGTGGACGGCGTGTCATTTATGCGGTCGGCCCAAGAGAACAATACGAACATCGTGGTAGAAGGAGCGAATGTGAGAACCCCATTCTCTAGTTTATATCCGTATATTGACCCATTGGTGGGTCGAGCGACCGTGCTTGCGGTCTCATACTTCCCTTTCCTTTGCCTGAGAAGGAATCCCAGGCAGGGCGCCGGGGCTCAGTAGTCGCAAAGGCATTGTGTTCGCCAAACTGCAACATTCTTTCGGTAAACTGAGCTCTGCGGTTCCTGTTGCCCTCCACTGAGGTTCCGGAACAGCCTAGGGGACTGGCTTGTACTAGTGGTCTGCCGGGCTTTGCGCTTCTTGGCTACTTGGGGGAGTGACGCTTCCCATGTGAATACTAGTCCGAAATCATCCAGAGACAGACCAAATCTGATCCCTAGTGGTTAGACGCTATGCTTGGCATGCGGTGATCTTGTCCCTGGGTGATTTTAGGGCTTTTTCTTTTTCATGATGGACTCTCTTCGCCCTTCACGCCTAGGCAGAACGACCAGTATGAGTCGAGTCCTCTTTAAAAAGGAAAGGGGTCTGAGGCCGGGGGCTCGTCCTCGTCCTCGTTTGAATAGGCACTGATGCTCGATATTGAATATGGATCATACCCAGTAAGTTATTATGAGTTTGATCTTCAAATCTTGCTATTATAGTAACGCGTTGATAGTATGTTACCTCGTCTAATACGACGCTGGCTGGAGTTATCGGCGGACTCGCCTTAAACCCAAAGAATATCACAGAGACGATTGGAGTAGTCAAGGCTTGTATGTTATCTGCTCCAGGACAATTACATAATGCTAACTAGTGGTAGACACAACTCGCGTTGGCCATGGAGCTTTCAAGACGGAAGACACCGGAGAGTACGTTCTTGGCCTCCAAGAGATCTATATAAGAATCTAACTAACTGCGACAGGATTGGGACTAAACTCCAGGAGCTTGGCCGAGAATGGGTTAGACACTATCGATAATAAGTATATATACCTTCTGAGGCTAACTATGTACCTAGGGAACATCTACTGGTCGAAGACGCAGATGTGGATGGTAAGTACTTAAGTAAAGGAAAATCTGCGGACAACTGGCTAATTATACTTAGGCTTGGTAATTATAACTACTATGGTGCTATCATTTGTTGGTTAATATGACTAACTCGTACTGTATAGACCTTGTCGTTGTCAAGTATAGTACTTCGATTAACTACTACACCGCTTTAAACCTCACAAAGGTAGATGATTACCTCCGAGTGCCTGCTCACCCTAACCTAGCAGCTTACTAATGCCTCTTAGCTTGATGTTCTGGATACCTTTGAAACGATCAAGATTGCTATTGCCTATAAGATTGATGGCGAGGTTAGTCTCTTCGGTTACATGCTAGCAAGACGATGCTAATAGTTCTGTAGGAACTAGACTCGTACCCCGCGAATCTTGACATCCTAGACGAAGCCGAGGTTGTCTATCATGAAATGCCGGGATGGCAGAAGCCGACGACTAATGCAAAATCCTTCTACGACCTCCCTATCCAAGCCAGAAACTATATCGAGGTAAGGCACTCGCTAGGGCTTGGGTAGCTTGCGCTGATGACCTTTCTAGTATATTGAGGAGTTCGTTGGAGTTAAGGTAGGCTGAAACTTAGGGCATTTCTATTTGGGTAGGCTTTTATTAATATGAACCAGGTTAAGTGGATTGGCACCGGTCCCAGCCGTGAGGCCATGATTCAGCGCGCTTAAGCCATCCCTCGTGTAGCGCAGATAGCGGACATGGAAAACGAGATGATGAAGTGGATTATTCTGGGTGGCGGCAAGTTGATCAGGCTAAAGAATATGGGGTTAATTATGCGCATAGACGGTGGCTTTCTCAGGTATCTATAGTCTGTTAGACAATTTACAGTAGCTCATGGAGCTTAAGTTATAAATCTAGGATACTTCGCGATCCGTATATCTGATGGGTCGCTTTATTGGCAGAGGCTGATGAGTAACTCTTCCCAAAACCTGCCAAGTACGGAGTATGATCGCCAGCCATGAGCTTTTAATGGGTCTCCTTTCCAAGGCCTTCATCGGATGCCGCGATCGCACGGCTATTTGATACAGAAACGATCGCGTGAGACATTCTCCGTTATCATTTATAATTCCCACGATCCAACGCAATGGGCGACATCACTATCTTTTTAGCACGCCCGCGGAGCCGACGAGCAGCACGTCGACGGCTTCCAGAAGGGTGAGGATGGGCAAGCCATGGCGAATGGTATTGTCCTTCATTTCTGGGGCCGGGAAGGGAAACACGGAGAGTACTGCGACATCCGCAACGGTAGACCTGCAGGGCTGTCCTATTGAGTTCTTCCGGGCCTTTGCATCTCAAATTTCATAGTAGTGCTGATGTGCTCGACGACGGGTGCCAGCCGCTCCGGTACTAGTGAGCTTTGCGGATGTGGCTCATATGTACGCTCCTTGAAGGAGTGTGCGGCTCATAAATAACAGGGGGCAGTGATAACAGCTAAAAGGTTTTCGTTAGGCTGATACAAAAAAGCTGTGTCTTTAATTGTCTGACCAGAAAATGCCATTTCGCAAACATGGTCAGCAGAGGCCGCCAGACACCAAAGACGGTGAGTGGATCGTGTTAAGGCATCTAAATGATCAATCCTGCCAAATGATGTCTATTTGGGCTACTCCTAACCTCGGTCGATGCATTGCAGCAAAGGTGTTGTACGGCTCTTAACCATTTGGGCGGCCTCCCACTCAGCTTGCTGAGCTATGAATCTATCGCGGCATGTTTTTTGCGCCAGCGGATGCCTCTTCCATCCCAACGCTAGTTAAGAGCACTGCATCGTCAGGCAGACCAGTTCTGCCAGAAAAAGTGGCGCCAGGCCAGTTACGGAGTAACTACTGACGGGGCTGTTCAAGGGTTACGACGTCGACGCGGGGCTCAGCATCGGGTTGTTTGTCTTTGAGCACCAGGCGTACTGCTGCGTTTCATCCCGCCCCAGAGCTCAACACCACCAGCTGACTTGTCGCACACTCCAGCTCTTTGCTGCCTCCTTCAAATTCGCAATAATTTGTTCCTAACAGCCTCTCGTTTGGGTCCTCAGTTTTACTCTAACCGTCACTATTCGCACTCGCTTTGGTCTGACACCATACTACGGAAGTACGTCATGGCGACATTTCCATTGCCGCGGGGCACTTGGCTCTTGGTGCTCGGCATCTGCTTGGTCTTGCTCCCCGGCAAGGCTGCTGCGTTTGGAGCCGGCAATATCCCGTCTATTGCGCAGGTGAGTTTGGATGATAATGTTGTCACCTCTGCATGCAAACCTAACTCATTGTTGTAACCACAGGTCGAAGGTCACAACTGGCGCCATGGCGGTAAGCTACATTCCAGATTCCGCTTCCCCCCTGCGTGACGGACAAACTGACAAACGGCCGGCAGACATCGAGGATATGCTTGCTAGCGTTGCTTTCTTGCACGGCAAGAAATGGACCTCTATGCTGATCAAGCGAACGTATTTCGGCAATTGGCTCCGCGACTATTCTCAGGCTGTCGACGTCGGCAGCTTGAAGGGTGTGAATGCCGCCACGATTCGCATTCTGGTAAGTAGAGCTACGCAGGATCCTGACACTCACGACATTGCTGCGACACGGCGCCCAGAGTTGCTGACTTCCGAGCCCAGGTCTGGGTTTTATCATTCATGGCTTTTGGTTATGCCACGGAAGAATTCGAAGTCACCGAAGAACGCCTCGGCTGCTATCGTCCAGAGGAGCACATCGACAACCCTCTGGGCTACGCGGATGGCCTCGATGCGCGCACGTTCGACCCCCGTCTACGCGGACCCGTCGAGCCGGTTGAGACAGAGATCGATATGAAGACAGGCATGAAGAACTACATCGCCAATGAGACGGGAAAGTGGGCTACCAGCGCTGGGTACATCCGCTTCAGCTTTGCTCGCAGCATTCACTTTGGTCGCCTGTACGCATGCGGCGAGCACGGCAAGGGCAAGGATGAAAATCTCACCGAAGCCCTCCGCTGCCTCGGTCAGGCCCTTCACTGCCTGGAAGATTTTGGCGCCCACAGCAATTACTGCGAGCTGGCACTCCGCGAGCTAGGCTACCACAGCGTGTTTCCTCACTGCGGAACCCAGACCGAGATCAATGTCCACGGCAAGAGAATCTACCCCATTGTGACTGGCACATTCGGCGCTGTTGACTTTCTGCACTCCGTCATCGGAGAAGCCAACGACCACTTCACCCAGTCCGAAGTTGACGAGGTTGACGTTGCTCTCAAGAATGCCGAGGGCGCGCGAAGCGGACCGGTGGCCGGCGGAGAGCGAGGGTTCTTTGACGGCTCCGGGCCAACCGACTTCATCTCCTTGCTATCCAAGGTTCCTGATCTGGGAACCGGCTTCGCGGCCGAGGCAAGAGACCTCAAGGCCGCATCCGATGCGCAGGAGCGGGAAAACGAGCAGCGTGCTCGGGCTGACAATGTCAATGTCGTGCCCGGAATGAGCCCTGATTTCGACCCTGTCAAGACTGCCAAGCGAATCTACCCCATCCTGGTCTTCCGCGACAAGATCGTCAAAGCAATCAGCCGCGGCATTGCCAAAGTTCCCGGCCTCGAGAAGCTCCTCGAACATATCAGTGAGACCCTGACGGCCTTTGTATTGGGGCTGCTTGCTCCCTTCATCCGACCCATCATCAAGTCTGTCACCAAAGTGCTGAAGGATGGATCATCAGGCGTCATTACGGCCAGTTCCAAGTCCCAGCTGGAACCGTGGGAGAACAACCGTTGCTCCGACCCTACCCATTCAATGCTGTCCAAGGACCACTTCACCAATGTGCTAAACTCATGCGCTGGCCGAGTTGCCGCTACCATTCTTCAATACGCAGTTCCGTAGCTTAACGTGTATTCGACCCTTTCGTTCCTCGGCAATATATACCGAATGCATTCCCGAAATGGACCTTTGATCTGGGCAGCCCACCTGTTCTCCCGGACCTATGTCACAAATATCAGATATCCGATAT
>JASWJB010000368.1:0-38860 GCA_032433595.1 Conoideocrella luteorostrata
GGCGATACCGCGCCTTCCACTATGACTTCTTTTCTTCTTCTTAGATAACGAACCCGACTACTATTGAATATATTGCATTTGAAGCCGATGATCATGATCATTGCACAACCCTGTGCAACCCACAGTACCGTAGACCTACGCCAAAAGCCTCACAAAGGCAAGTATTTTTTCAGTGCATTCGCGCTCGGCCGCACAAAGTAACCCCGCCGAAGCACCTTACCTCCTAAATCCAGGAATTGGAGGGAATTAGCAGATCACTCATACGGACATCAATTCAAGGAAGGCGCGCACAAGAAATTCAATGGCCTTCAACAACGATGGACTTTTTAGCCAATCCGATAAGATAAGACTAGTCAGAGACCTCTGCCGCTGACCTGGGTCTTTAAATATAAGTATGATAAACACGGATACCTGACGGAATTCAAGGCCCGGTTGTGTGTTTGAGGAGATCTTCAAGAGGCATGTGAAATGGATACCTACGCTGTAACCTTAGCCGGGAAGACCTTCCGTACAATGGTGGCGATAGTGGCAAAATTTAACCTGGAGGCTAGGCAGCTAGATGCGGTGAATGCCTTTACGAATAACCTGCTAGACGAAGAGGTCTGTATTATGTATCCAGATGGATTCCGAAGGTCCGGATAGAGTTGAAGGTCTTACCAGCATTATATAGCCTGCGAAGGTCTACCATGGGCAACAAGGCCTGTCAGGAGCTCGTTAGGTCACTCTGGCCAATAGGCGCCTTACATAGCTGGATACTGGAGGTATTCGGCATCGGCCGCTACTGCTGGATCTTTTTGTTCCTGGCGCAGTGGGTAGACCCAGTACCCATCGTGACAAGACCTTAGTTAAACCTTCGAAAAGCTAGGTCTAAACCTTGCCCGGAAGACCCTTGTGTCTTTAATAACAATAAAATAACAGTATTTAACTATGTGGATAATATTGTCTTTACATAGAGGTCATCAGATTCTAACCTTGCTGATTAGTTGATCCAGAACCTGAAAAACACGTACGATATGAACGACCTTGGAACGCTACAATAGTTCCTAGGAATTCTGTCACACAAGAAATGGCGTAGCCAGAGGCCACTTTTAATGTGTAGTTATGACCCTTAAATAGGCTCATATTTTCCTGTGACAAATTCGAATTATTCAAGACCGGAAGACCCGGAAAATATGGTTATGTCAGGACTCTTATATCGAGAAGATAACTATAGAATTTAATATTCCTAGAAGTAACACCCTCAAAGGAAATCTGATGCCTGGAAACCAGTTGCAGACAAATCCTAACCAAGCCACCGATAATTAAATTCATCAATACTAACAGACTATCGGGTTAATCAATTATATCGCTGTTATCAGCAGACCTGATATTGCATTTGCAACTAGCAAGCTAGTAATATTCCTGTTTAATCCATCAGAATCGCATCAGAATATAGCAAATTGGGTTATTGAATACCTTTACGCAAAGCGATATCTAGCAATTGAATTCAACGGCAACGGAAGTCAGGAATCTAGTAACCAAGACTTTCAAATCACATAAGATGCCGTTTTTGCCGATGATCAGATAACCCGAAATTCATCACAATGTTTAACTATCCGGTTATTCAATAGCCTGATCAGCTGGACCGCGACTAAGCGGGCAACCGTAACAATGTCATAAATTAAAGCGGAATTGCTAGCATTTACACATTCCGCGAACGAGGTTATTGCTATAAATTAACCATTTTTAAGCAGCTAGACCCATAACTCGACGATAAGCCAGTTATTTAGTATGACAATCTTCAAATGATCCGGCTAGTTAATCGCCACCTTCTGTCAGATACCACCACCTTTGAGGACCTTCGATGACCCTCGCGGGGTTGTAGAGCTAGTGATGCACTTAAAGGCTACCGGAGGAGAGCACCAGGCAGCAGCAAACTCTTCGCTGCGGGGTAGCAACGAGCATAAGTAGGGAGGAAAGGACCAAATCTTTAGAAGGTCAGAGATTAGGACCGTCAACAATAGAGTGCTACCTTGCTGCTACGGCGTAACGAATACATCAGGAGTCTTGTTTATCACTCTGCTATATCAGAACCCGATCGTGACACCTTTCTAGAATAATGACGGCGTTGAGGGATGTTAATATTCACAGTAGCTGGATTCGTCAGTTCTATCAGGAAGGGACCTTCGATATCAAATATGTACGGTCAGCAGATAATCTAGCTGATGGATTGACGAAGGCGCTGCCGGGTCAAAGGTTCGAATTATTCAGCTTAGGATATCATACAATATCTAAGCTGGGGGGGGGGGGTGTCACCGGAGGCGTACGATTTCGCTGGAAATAGTAGAATAAATGAATCCGGAAGAAGCATCCTAAAAGGCATAAATAATAGTCACCAAGTTTTACCTGCCCATGCGCACGGCTCTGAGAGAAGCCTCGGATTACTCCGTGCTCCGTACACTTAAACGATATGCGATCGTATTTCTCGGAAAAGTCATGTGTTGATGCTAATTTGAGCTTGGGCTTTAGTCACACTTAAATTACCCAATCACGAACGCCAAAACCTCGTATTATCCACAGGATGTGCCACCGTACACAAGCGCCAAGAGACATGGGATGTAGACCATGCCAATTCCTATCCTTGCCTCGTGTGCTTTACTCACTAGACAGGAGCAAGTACGCTCTGTGAGTCTTGTCTATAAAGGAACGCAAAAATCCTCTTTATCAAATCCAGAGATAACTTATTTTCTTCCACTAGACCGCTTTTATGAAAGTTCATTCAAACATCATGAAGACTCTCGCTGCTCTCCTTACCGCTGCAACACTCTGCTATGCACAATGCTGCCAGTCAGTTCCCTGTCCCGAGGATATTGGCACCTGCAACAAGTGCATCCGGGATGGCGACAAGGTCATTACTCTTACCCGCAACGTCTGCGGGGAATACACCAGAGAGAAGTGCGAAATGCTTTACAACGGCAATAATGTCGGATTATCAGCGGATGGGTGCAACAAATGTCGATGCGGAGAGAAGGGCGCCATTTGTACATTGATTGGATGTCCACCATATGATGTCGATAAATGCGTGAAGGATCATGGGCCGACTTGGCAATGTGAAGGAAGTACTTGCCATTGCACTAGGTGTGGTCTGGGATTTTCTGACTAAGTTTCTGCATATATAGTGAGAATCCTAACCATTTCGTATTTACAAACGCTTAATATATTCTCTGATAAAAGTGCACTATCTTTATCATCTATTTTTTATTTGTTACGTCATTGAGGCCAGAGCAATTGCACAGTGGAAACTTGGCAAGAATGAATCGATTGAATTGAATTGATGATGTCTGATGCCATCCAAATTGACGGGGAATTTCTTCCTTTTATGCCTGACTTCAACTAATCAGTCAGATTTCCTCGATGCCCTGCACAGCTGAAAAACTCCTGCAGTCATCCTTTAGCTTGTTCAGCTGCTCAGTAATGCACTCAATAATCTGGCTATTTACGGCACTGATCTTCCTGACAGAAGCAATTCTACTCTCAACATTCTTTGTTCCTGTCTCTTTCTGACTATAAGGTCACGTAGAGTACTTGGAATAAGCTAAGAATAGTAGCCTTAGACCGAGATGACTTCAAAGTGAATCTGATGCGCAACAAAAATGAAAATGCGAAAGAGAGCATGTGGAAAAATATGAGGCATGTGAGCAACAAAAGGAAAGAAACCGGTGCTGCAAACTGAAGTGGTGCAAATCCCGGAAAGGAAGGAAAGTCTCTCCTACGCGTCAAAGACTCCAAACACTTAGCCTGTAAGTATCCACTCGCGCTATCATCAGGCATTGGTCATCTCCTGATCACCTTTTTTAACACCACTATTACCACTGTTGCTGCACGTAATATAATTGTCTTTATATGTGTCCTCGAGCGCATTTCTACTTAGCTGTTCCATTTCTTTTTTCGCCGCTCGTGGATTCGTATCCGTTCTTACATCTAGAGTAGATGCTAGCTATACTACTGCCGGACAGCTTTCAATTTTCACGGTCATGAACTTGTATAATGCGACGTGGTGTGTTTCTGGCTGTGCCGTCAGCTACGATCAATTGTAAGCATTTAAATTATATATATATAGTAAAAATATTGATTGAGCACAGTCCACATGGTAACTCTCTATCTATGGAACATTATTGTCCAACCGCCTGGAAAGCTCACGTTGAAAAATATCTAAAAACGAATCTTAAATAGGTAAGAACTTAAAATAATAACAAAAATAAGTCAATAGAAATAGAAGGATTGCGGAAAGTACTGACGTTCTAGCGATTTCGACTCCAATATAAATCGACCAGCTAAAATCCCATCTACCAACATTATGGCCCAGCCGAATGACAACGAATTTTGAGTTTCGCGAAGGTTTTCGTCCAACTGGAATTGTGGGTTTCACAGGGTCTTGTGCAGTGATCTAGATCAATGCTTCGAAATGCAATGCAATATGTTCAATAATCTGTGTTTGTCTAAGAAAGGGAAACAAATCAGGGAGAAAGCCCTGATATCGTCGTATAAATATCGTGGCTAAAAGGTGACCACCTGACCTGCTCAGTGCTTCCTATTGTGCTTGACGAGGGATTCCAACAGGAATGGAGAAGTGGAAATCGTTTTCGGGGCCAGGTGCAGCACAACATGAACGGCATTGTGAAACGGTGGCAAATCCAAGTTGCCAAAATCCCGGCTGGCGACAACCGGCCAAGAGCCGCTCGCTTTTAAACAGCGTCGGCCTCGTTCCGACAGGATTCAGCAGCCAAGTCCGTCAATGTTCATGAAAGCATCCCAAGAGCAAACAGGGCTGTCCGTTTCATTCAGCCGAAAATGCATTCACCGCGATCGACAACATCTCGGCGTGGCCCTTTACACGAGCTTCCTATAAGTGTAACCCCTTAAATTATAGATTTAAAATCCGGCCTGACTTTTCACTACGTCCCTTTAGTTTCATCACTTATGTTAATGAGAAACTAGAGAAAAGTCCACGACACAATCTCAGTAACTCAAATGCGTCAAACTCACCGCACATATCAGCAAGCCGTTTCGACTCATGATTCGCCGTGGTGGTGCTGACTAATTTTCCCCTGAATATCTCCAGTTTTGGAGATCATCCATTGAAATGTCTTCAAGCCACGGAGATAACAGTCTTACTGTTTCTTGATCGAAGAGAGATTACCCAGTCTCACTGCTACTATCATCACCGCTGCATTGACAACTTCCGTCGCCATCATCACATCTACACACGCATGTATGAACTTATATCCTGTCACATCTAAAGTAAACCCTGGACTGTCTTTGTCGTATCAATACGGGTTCTTCTGGGTCCTTTCATATGCAACTGTGCCCAAACAAGCCCTCAGATTTCTATTCGAGGAACAGATATAGATAACTGGCGATAAAAAGTCGATCAAACCAAACGCCAAAGCTACGGCTCTCTCAATGATTTTGAACAGACATTCCTGAGCCGAAGAAAGTATGGGTATGGAAATTATACTGGACTCATGATATTTTCGAAATGCCTTTTGAGCTTGTCTCAAATGCTGCAAGACATGGCAACAATTCTCGTTCAGATTGATGCTTCATATAGGGCCAAATGCTATAACGCCTTTGGTTACTGTTGTAACTGTCTCATCGGCGAAGACTTCAATACCAGTATGATATGGTCTTTTGAACAATGAATAAGTTGCTACTTATGAGTGGTTCATGTTGAAGAAGAAACAGCCGGTCAGACAGCACATAAACGTCAGCTATGCAAAGACAAAATTCAACGAGCAAACATCACGATCCGGAACCAATTCTCACGAGCATTCTCACGAGTAGAACTTTTCGGTCAGCTGCCTGTAATTTGTCGGACAGTACAACAACTCAATGAAACTCGCAGGTCGTCGGGATCAAACCAGATCTTCAAGGAGCCTCTACGAGTGTCTACAGGCTCTACCAAAACCCAATACGGTTTGCACTGTGCTCACAGACTCATGGGTTTAGCTTCTCAAAATTAGCTTCTGAAGGAAGAAGGCTTGGATCCATTTTGGCACATCAAACTGTCTTGAGGAACCGGCGATCCTCTTCTTGAAGTACAATGTCCTCTCAAGGGAATACCTAAGAGGCGACCACAAATGGTAAACCATTTGGCAACAAACATGCGATTCCCGACCATAACCTGCGCCTCACTCGTCAATACGAAATGGAGTTCAGAGACCATCGCATCGAAACTACTCTCAATTGGAGCTAGGGTCAACTCTTGACAAAGATGGCATAGCTAATCTTCCGGACCAACAATAGCCTCGGCGAAAATGCACCAAGGTTGCTTCTAGAGTCGCAACCCAAGTTACTCGCCAATAGGCGAAAGGACAGAAAGACAGAAAAACAGGAATAATACAGCCTGACAGTATTAGTTCCTAGAGGTGAGGGAGGACCATAAAATAAACGGAATATTTGTCTGCCAATAGACACGGAAAGGAAAAGGAAAAGGTTGGCGATAGCATTACAATTGCAGCGGATTAAGGCAGGAAGTTGCCCGCCGTCCCGAACTATGACAGCTTCTCAACTAGAGAATTATTGCCAGTCGATTTCACTCGCGCACCTCGTATAACCAACTACAACTCCGGGTGGGTACTCGGATGTGGCGATCATCAATGTGGTTCGGGCAAGGACTCGGTCGGTGGCCCTGCCCTTTCGCGCAAAGCCGGCACTATGACCAGATATTTTAGACGGTAGATCGGAAATTGATGCATGAAGTCTTCGCTCAGCCCGAAGGTAGCCCTGGACACCGATGCAGCCTTGATGTCGTTAAGGTCAGTTTCCAACTCCGCCTCTCCCCTGCAAGTCGCAATCCAGTGGGAGCCGTACACCAAAGACAGTTTTGTTCACTTGCGGAAGCCGAGAGCGGCCGGGAAACTAAAACTTTATTGTAGAGCCGGAGGAGGCCTTACTCCGTAGAGGGAAGCCGCTATGATATGGCGTTTCACCTTGCTAGTATAAACCCAACCCAAACTGTTTCAAATTTGACTTGGCATTCAACCCCACCAATTTTGCCAGTTTTCACCTCAGCCTCAGTAGTCCCCAAATCTCCTGCAGTTCTTGGCCAGATTTTTTTCTTCTAGCAGTTTCATTGCTTCTTGGCGCCAAAATTATTTTACTGTTCAGTGAATAGATTTAAAATACATGCACAAAATTATTTACATCCTCTTTACAATATATCTCATGCATAAGCCAATAATTGGATCTCATAGCCAGCATACTGACTAGTTCCCCGCCTGAGCATGAGTCAGTTCGTATAAAGAGCTCCGAATGCAACTCCTGCTGTATCGGATCTAAACTTATTTATAAGCCTATAACCGCAAAAGTTGATCACTTAAGCAATAGAAAAAGCTTATCTCTTACCGTGATGCTGACCATGTTCTAGCCTTAATCGTAAATATGTGGCCATTCACCCTGGGCTAATCTAGTTGTCAAGTCGTTTTAACTTGTTATTTCTCTAACATCTTCTGCTTTATTGGCACATTACACGAAATGATTTTTCCTATGGCGATGATAATCAATCGATTTAAGGGACGAGTTTCTATCTAAAGTATCCCAGCGCTCTTCTGTACTATATATGTTAATACCGACCATCAACCTACCAGTTGGCACCTCTTTAGCCATGGGTACACTCTTACATCGAGATGCGCCTATACGACGATTAAGTCTTGCATTAATCCTTCTGGCCTGTTTAACTGTGTTCTTACTCATTTTTCGAGTTAACTATGCATTAAACGCTGATGTACAACCATGGACGCCACATGATGGACAACAAACCACCAATTCAGAAGCTTCTTCTGCTGACCTCTCGCAGCCACAAATCCCAAATATAGCACACTACGTCTATATTCTTGAGGATCCTTCTGCCAATCTAACCTTTCGTTTCAGCCAATTTCTTTCCATGGCCGCCGCCCGTCACTATTTTCAGCCGACAACTATATATCTCCACACAAATGCCCAAGACGGTGTTCTTAGGCAAGCCAAAGCAGGACTCAATGGTCTATGGAGCAAACTTATATTGGAGATGCCGGGAGTTCAAGTTCGCAAAGCTGTAGCTCCAAGTCATGCAAGAAACGGTCAGAATATCACTATTGTGGAACATAAATCGGATTTTGTGCGGGTAGAGGCAGTCTTGAAATACGGCGGTGTATACATGGATTTTGACGCTCATCCCTTGCGGGACGTCAGGGTACTCCGACACGCGGGCTTTCAAGGGATTGTTGGGAGGCAATTAGGCGGCGAAGTTATGAGTGGTACTTTTATGTCAACAAAGGGCAGCAAAATGATGCAGCGGTGGGCAGAAGATATGCATCAGGTATACGACGGTGGTTGGACGACACACAGCAACGCGGTCATCAATCGAGTGGCCGAGAAATTAGTTGCTGAGCCTGGTGAGGCCCTTATCATGGAACGGGAGGCATTTGGCCCCGGTAGCTGGACCCCAGAGGATTGTATCAAGCTGTACGGGCTTCATGATGATACATTCAATATGAACTTGACAGGGACGACACAGCGAGTAGAATTGGGTCAGTCTCAAACCAACCCTTCATGGGCGATCGACTGGTCAAAGAACTATTTCCTTCATGCATTCAGCCCGTCCCGAACTGGAACACATATTGATGGATTCGATCAAATCACGCCTAAATATGTCCTGGAGAGACGCAGCAATTTTGCAATAGCAGTTTACCCAATTGCTCGAAAAATGTTTGAACAAAGATTATATAACATAGACGATCCATATTAGCAAAGGGGGGCACTATTATAGTAGTAGATAAAACAACAACTATCTTACATCTCAGCAGCGCACTAGTGTGATTTACTCTATGTTAACCCATGACTTTATGACCTTTCATTACATATGCTACTTCGTATAGCGTTATCTGGACGCAAATTGCGACATATGGCCATCAAAAGTTATGACGGATGTAGTACTTCATTCCGTGTGAGAAGAACGCGTCGGCCAGTATCGGGTGCTCGGCATAGCTTTAGGCACGATGGATGTACTTCCTAGTCAAAAAGTGTTTGGTTGTTGATGAATCACTTTCAAGTTTCAAATTAAAACCGAGTCTAGGTGACGGGAAGTAATTGTAGCACTGTGAGGAGTGAAACCCATATTAGGCATGCTAAGTTACCCTATGATACAATACTTAGTCGAAGAGGAACCTATATGCTTAATGACAGGATGTCGACTTATTTTGTGATTGAGAGGATCGTGGGACGTCATTGGACGGATTTGATGCAAAGAAATTGGTTGGCTTCAAGGAAACTGTCAACTTTTCTGTCGACATAACCGGAAAATTTAATGGGTGGGGGCACGTGTTAGCGGAAACAATGCTTGAGTGGAGATGCGGCTTTCATAACCCGTCAATATGGGTATCGTACGAAGATAATTGGAGGTAAAAAGAAGAGCCTGGAAGAAAGGAAAAGGGGTTAACAACCCTTCTGGACGAGTCACATGTGTAATACCAAAGCTGTGCCACAAAACTACATCTTCGTCTTGGACATCATCGCCTCTTGCCGTCCAGACAGCCAAACCAGTGTCTTCCTTGCTCTGGTTGGTAAACTCTCCGGCAGCCCAGAGCTCATCGTCGCGATCCTTGGTTACCCAAATGGGTTTTGAGAAGAAGATACCGGGCGGTAGTTGAAGGTGGCTGCATTCATCATCAGCATCTGGCTGGGTATCGCTTGAAGCTTGCAGCCTATGGGTTTCCCCAAAACAGAGTTGATGACACCATCGTTTACAATTTTAAAGGTTCGGTTCTTGAAGACATCTAGATCGTAACTACCGACCTTGTCGACTCGTGTTGTGTGAACCGGGTAAGCACATCCGGCAGGATCCAACTCGGGCTTGCCTCGCACGGGAATGCAGTCGTCATATATGATGGTGTTGTTACAGTCTCCGTCAAGCATGGGATTGACACGCAGGCAAAACAAGTGTTGGTGGTTGCATGCCAGGACGCCGGGTGCAACGACGGTGCCCCAAGGAGAGTGCACGCCTTGGCGGATAGGCATTGTGGACACGATACCAGTGGCGCGAACCTCAATATGGAGGTTCGCACATTGGTCCAGGATGAATGCCAGCATATACTCATAGTTTGCGATCGTCGCAGTGCATTGAATAATGAGTTGCCGGTCTTTGATCGTGGACACCATGCCGTTGCGCCAGTTGGTATGTTTCCACCCAAGGCCCTGATCAGTCTTGTGCATGCATACGACCTTCTCCATGACGACCGGATCACCACTGCTAGTGATGCGGACACCATCAAAGTAAGCAATGTGCCCGAGGCAATCACAGCCTAGCTCGAGACTCTTTGAGGTCAAGCCAACCCCGAGTCGCCGAGGTCGAATGCCTGCTTGCGATGGTAAGGTGATCTGGGGTCTCCGTACGGCACCGTCATCTCGCTCATCGAAATCCTGTAGAACTGGTGCCGCCCGTGATACTGGACGTAATGAAGCACGGGGACCCTCGCGTAGGTTCCAGCCCAGCTGGGAGGTCCATTTTTGCCACAAAACCTGACGGCCTATGATACTGAACGAAGGGCCTTGCAGCTGTAAAACTTGCAGCGGCTCTAGATCTTGGCGGAAGTATCGCGGTCCCAGTAAATCTGCGCTGTACTCGACTGATTCGGCAGGCTGCCACGGATGGAGTAGTGGTTTGCTTGGGAATCGTCGTTGATGACGGCGTACAGATAGCACTGAAACAGTCGGCGGGTCTCGTGTGCATCGTCCGTCCCATATGCCCCAGGGTCGTCGGCGACTTCAGCAAGACTATCCGGGTGGATGTCGCAAGCCTTGTTGATGATGTCGTATTCGGTCCAATCCACCCGACCCTGAGACCCCGGAACGGGCCCATTCTTTTCAACCGATTGTGCTGCACATCCGCTGGAAGTATTCCTTAAAGAGGGGACAGAAGCCGCCACCTTCCGAGGAAAGGTGCCTATTGCGGAATACGACTCAGCACGTTCACTCCACAGTTGTTGAATTCCTCGGATGCGGCCGAACCCCAGGTCTCCCCTATCGCCAAAACGGAGAGTGACATGATATCGCCGCATCTTCGGGTGGTGAATATAGCCCACCTCAGGGGCCTTAGCGGTGCGCAGCATGCGCAAATTTGAATAATATTTTAAGTATTTCACCGACGCTCGTCGGTTTTTCTCACTTGTGTACATCTGTCTGATTCCACGGAGCCTTGCTGGTGACTTTGTCTTGTTTGTATCCGCGGCACGTCGGGCACATCACACGCTCCACGATCACCGCTCTCCGGCCCCGATTCATCGCAATGCCCGACTTCAACGGGCTCGACTTGAGCGGAAAAACGGCCATCGTTACCGGTGCTTCAAGGTCAGTCAGCGTATTGTCTACTAGTACAAGCAAAAGAGAAAAAAAAAGTTCTGCTAACGTGGAGTATGCATGTAGAGGGATCGGTGCCACCATCTCAGTTGAGCTGGCTAAGCGAGGCGCAAATGTCGTCGTCAACTATGTTAGCGAGCGGAGCAAAGCCAAAGCCGAAGAGTTTTTAAAGGGCATCCAGGCATAGGTTGCTGCCGGCGTTATTTGCCAAGCAAATGTTGGCCATGTGGTCGAGGTCTCGAAACTGGTCGACTGTGCTCGCAGCCTTTCCGGGACGGGCAAAATCGACATCCTCGTTCACAAGTGAGTTTTCCAGTTCCATTGAATGGCATGCCTTGGAGGAAACCCTCGCCTCGCCGCTGAGCATTGCTGCCCGTTTTCATATGCCGCGCCACCTAGAACCTTTGCATCAACAGAAGCCCTTGACACATGTGCCACGTTTCTAACAACCATATGCTCTATAGTGCGGCCCTAGGAGAGGATACCGAGGAACTGTATACCTCCTACTTCAACACAAATGTCAAGGGCCCCATCTTCTTAACCAAAGCAGTTGTTGAGACGAGAATAGCTCCTGTCCGGAAGACCATTGTGCTCAGATAATAAGGGAGATACCGGAGATGCTGGAGTTTGGGGAGTTAACGGAGATG
This sequence comes from Conoideocrella luteorostrata, assembly GCA_032433595.1. Taxonomy (NCBI): domain Eukaryota; kingdom Fungi; phylum Ascomycota; class Sordariomycetes; order Hypocreales; family Clavicipitaceae; genus Conoideocrella; species Conoideocrella luteorostrata. Next base: position 12,021 of record JASWJB010000368.1, read on the forward strand.
ACGGAAGGAAGAAAGGTGCTATAAGTAGGAGGACTTCAGGGCATTCGAGGAAGGTCAGATTTTCATCTTCATCATCAACTTCTTCAATAGACACACTTTCATGACCACTCGAATTCATACCTGTTGCTTCCAACATCTACATGCTGTAAACCGTCTTCGTTCCGTAAAAATGTGCCATTTTCCACCAGCGCTTAGTGTACCACTGATTTAGAGATATTCTGCATGTCTTACATTGCGGCCTTGTTATTCCGAATTCCACTTTCTGGGCTCGGCTTTTCATCAGTATAAGGATCAGCCGCCGGCCTTTGGAGTAATAGGTATCGATCACTGGACGGCGGTGCCTAGGCGCTGCATCAATATTTCAGCGGGCCGCACCTTTTCTCATGTTTACTTTACTCCTCATTTAAATTATAAATTCCATCATTATACGCTATACTAGTATACTCAACTACTTATATTGTGCTATGAGCACTATATTTTGGGCAGTGGAATTGATAGGAATAGAAGGATATTATTCTCACTAAATTGAACGATATTAATGATGATCTTCCTAAGGAGCCTAAAAGCCACCTATTTATGTTACTTTACAGGCCTCGTATCCTCGTATTTCCCCACATCCTCATATTTTCAGCTTGACCAAATTCCTCCGAATCTTAATTCTAATTGACTAATTCGATTCGATAGATGTAACCGTGTGATAGGTTCTAGCTATGTAAGGCAGTATTCGCGAATCTAAGTATCGCTAGTCTCAACAACTCAATATGTTGTAGTTTCAAAGCATTATGATAATGTTCAGAATCTCCGAAGATAACAGCTTGAGCCCTCAACACTTCGCGACGAGGCTCATTGAGGTTTTGTTGTAAAAGATGGAATGACCTCTTCTTTAAGATTTGTATGCAACGACATGACTTGTTGCAGTAGATATTACATGATGGTGGAAGACTTTGAGCTGATGTCCATTGTAGTGAGCCGATGCTGAAGCTACTCCTTCCGTCGGGTCTCAGGGCGTCGATGCATGGTTTCATAGCAATCAGCAGCCTTGAGCCAGGAACAATTTTTTCAGGTCGCATAGGGTTCTTTGATTCTGGCTTTGGGCTGATGAGGGGGCCGAAGCCGCGTCCGAGAAGCACCAAGACGTCATCGGCATCCCCTAGACCCCACCAGGAAGCCGCATGGTCTTTATTGGGCACTTCTTTTTGCGATATCCGGCGTCTTCGTGAGAGAATATCATCATATTCCCAACCTCTGAGCCCGAGCCTTTGGAATGGTATTGGAGTAGCTCTTCGCTGTACACTGAGCCCATCTCTAAGATCCTGGAAGTCTCGTAAAATACCTTGTATAACATCCGCAAACGTCTTAATCTCTCCGGGTTCTTCCCAAAGCTTGATTTGATAGTTTTCAGGAAGCATACAAACCCTACGTGCAGCCCCGAAACCGTGTACTGACGGATTGGCGTATGGCAATAACGGCCAATTTCCGTCAAGCGTCTGGGAACCGAGCTGCCGTCGCTCTTTGATGTGTGGATCAGATAGATATAGCAAAGCGATATGCAGCGCTGCGCTTAATTCTGACACAAGCCATGCGGATTTGGTTTCCGCATCGTAAATAATGATTGGCTGCTTCTGCGCTTCATCCACCATATCGAGATATGTTCGACCTTGCAGCGATATCCGCAGCGTTTTTGATACCTGATATTTGGCGGTTAAATTCAATGTGAAAATGCTTTTAATAGATAGACCACTACTGAATGTTCCTTCATTCGCAAATTCTATTTGCGTTGTTGCGTCTCGAGATGTCGATCTCAATATCTTGCCCGTGTGGGACATCACCAGATCCTCGGTTCCGAGGAGCACCTCTGCTTCGGTAAAATAACCGAGAAATGTTCTTTTCTTGGAAAATTTATGTAAGTCGTACTTTTTGAGGTCTGTTGTGTAGTCATACTCGTCGACTCCAGCCAAGTGCCATTGTACACCCTTTTCCCAGACCTTAGTCGGATATAAGACTATACCCGGTCCTAATAGCAGGTTGGCTGCTTCGCCAACATCCATCTGGGTACGAATACCGGCAAGGCTAGTCATGAGATCGAATGGAATCTCTAACCCTACACCATCTTCTCGCTTCGAGATTGGAAATCCGTAAGCTAGAGTCGCACCTCGTGCGAGCCGGTGCCAGCAGCTTGAGGTCATGGTCAAAACATTTGCGTCTGCGTCCGTATCTTCATATTCAAGTTTCTCAGCTTTGATTTCAACTAATCCGGGCCTGACAACTTTCAAAGTTGCTGTCGCTATAGTAAGCACATGTTTAGTAGGAAGAGTGAATGCTGCAGTCAGCCAAGCAAGTTCTTGAAGTAGCTGAGCTACTTCAAATTCTGGACCAGAGAGTGAGAAACAAGTATACGGAGCGTCTGGCTTGCTATCATCAACTAAGCCCTGATTCGAGATGCAGCAATCTTCATAGAGCTCAAAGGGATCTGCAGATGGTTAGACTTAACAAGGCAAAGTCTTCGATTGCGTGAGGTAGCAAAGTGTGGCGTATATGAAAGATACATACCATTGATCTTCGCAGGATCTCTGAAAGTCGCATCAAGAAACTCAATAAGCGATGACGAGCCCCAAATTTTGCGCTCGAATGCTTCGCAAGTACTCATTTCAGCACAAGCTGGTGTACCCGTGACTGTGACGACCGTATGAAGACGAGAACCTGGCTCTAACTCCTGCTTATAAAACTCCAGAATATCCCAATAGACTCTACATTCGCCTTCGAACCTCTTACCACTCTCTTCGGGGTTGGCAATGCCCACCACACGTTTGACCTCGCTAATTGGTGGAGACAACCTAAAGTCTAACCTGGTATCAGTCTTTAATGCCCCTAGGGGGGTTTCTGTCGATGAGGGCCCTGCATCAGACTTGGGAATAGCTCCGTCATCCGTAAATCCTAGCAAATCGAATTGCATACTAAGTAGCCTATGTAGATTTCGGTCTGCTTCCGATCGGGCTTCGTGATCCTCAGGCATGATATGGAGTGCTTCTTTTGCAAACCTGACGGCTATATCCAGATCGGCCATCGAAGTAGTCTGTTCAAATAAACGGCCACGTCTTGCTGCAATATTTATCAAGGCATTGGGTAGCTCTGGGTGGTCTTCAGACATTATCTGCAACAGTTTATCTCCAACTTCTATTGCATCATGAAGATCTGCTATCTGTCCAGTATTCTGAAATCGAGCATCGAGCCGGCTCCCAAGATTTAACAATGCCATAGCCTTCTCATGATGACTATCTGGCGTTTTTTGGAGCGCCTCTCGTGCCAATTCGGTAGTTTGGTAGAGATCTTCGAGCGATCCTGTACGCTTATATCGAAGGTAAATCCATGATCCTAAGTTCGTTAAAACCATGTATCGATATGGGTGGTCTAGGGGTGTAAGGATCAACGCGTCATTTGCCACTTCGATGGCACTATGTATATGCTGTAGGTCGCTCGTCCACTTAAATTGCATAGCAAACCAAGCCGCAAGGTCGTTGGATATGGCAACTCGATCAGGGTGATCCCGGGGTGTGAGGGCTAGCGCCGTGGTGGCAACCTCGATGGCATAGACAATCTCATTCTGTATGGACCGGTCGCTCAACACAAGATTGTTCGCCAATACTGGCCATGTCGATTCGAGTCTCTGTCGCGTGTCCTCTCCAAATATTTGGACCAGTATACGCAGTTGCAGATCCCGTTCCGGATGATGGTCTGGAGTTGTTTGAACCCATCCTTTGGCCCGCAGCTTAGCTTCTTCTAGGTACTTGATGAGGCCCGTTCTCCGGAATTTGAGAACACTTGCGTAAATACTTAGTTTGATTTCATTAAAGCTCGTAAGGTTCGAATGGATTTCAGCGAAACCATCGAGGTCGTCATTACTCAAGTTGTTGAGAACGGAGTCGAGTTCGGCATCAACTTGGAACGCTATCGTGCGGGGTATAAGAAGAGCAGTCATGTCTGGGCCTTGTTGATCAACTGAGCGGCCCTGCTATAAAATCAGACTTTGTAAGAATGTGCGGGTATTCTTTCTATCCTTTGACTCGGAGTTTGTTCAACAGCCGCAAGTCGGAATGTTCGTCGTTAATGATTAAGAGCGGTGGGGAGCGCGGGCGCACGGACGAAAAAGTATTAATTATAGCATATTACGGAGTACTCCGTACTCGTGCCATGCCCCTTCTAGCTCTCGATTACCAAAGGAGCGGGGCGAGTAACTCGTAGTAGTGTATTTTCCGTCCAGCGGCCCCCCAGGTTGGTCCTAAGTGGGGCACAGGACGTGTCAGCCAAACGCTAACTAATCTACGGAGTACTCCCGTACAAATTGAAAATGGGCCCGCCTCGTGGTCACGTACCTACTCAATAAATTATCAAGCTTACCGTTAGTAAAAATAAGGATGTTCGGTTTTCTTTTACACATGTCACGCAGTCAGGCAATGGGCGCCAAAGGCCAGGACAGGATGTATAACTTGCCAGTAAAATACCCCCGTAACACGTCGCATAGCCACATCGTCCACTGTTGGCTAGTATTGACCTTGTAAGGCGCCGCCATGTGAAGTGTGGCGAGGAAAACCCAGTGTGCAGACGATGTGCATCACTTTGGCCACGCCTGTGGTTATATTCCATTCTATTTGCGGGCGGAAACGGTGCTCCTTGCAGTACGATCACACTTGCAACGGAGCCCCGAGTCTCCGCCTGTCCCGCTGGGATTGATCCGACACCCCTTGGGCTCGAATTGAACCATGATTTTCGTGATGTGCTCATCAAACGCGGTGGCTTTGAGTTTACGAGCGAACTCTGGGCTCTCCGCCTGCCTATCGTAGCCTATAATGAAGTACCAATCTGGCACGCGCGCAATTATCTTGCGGCAACCTTTCGGGAAATGACGCGGCCAGCTCGTTCAATCGCTTTGCCTCGCACTATGGATAAACTCTATGTGCAGGGTCTACGAGAGCACTCTGCTACTTTACACCACATCATCAAATTAACAACTCGGCAAAGTCACTCAGCTAGCGATAAAGCGCTTATACTCATCATCAACGTTCTTTTTGTGATGTCCGGTTTATGGGCACATGGCATTAAAGATGGGGCTCGCCGCTTTGTCAACTAGAATTCAATCAATCCAACAATGGGATATTTGGCATCATCAATCTTCGTATGGGCCGATAGCAACGACAACATTGGCGTTTTTCTTTGTCAAGGCAGAGAAGTGTGGAGGAGGCCTATTTAGTTTCATCCCAAGCCAACCTGGGGCTGGGGGATAGCACTTACATCGCTGCAGAAGCAGCCGATCGCATCTAACGTGGGCGCATGCCTAGAATAAGAAATGCTTTGGATCGGTCTGCGAGCTTTACTTTCAAATTGCCATTTCAGCCTAACGAGGACGAGATTACAGAAGCTAATGCCGAACGCGCTGTCTTTCAACAACGATTCCAGTTTTGGGCAATGCGGCTCGAAAAGTTCCAACAGTTACAACAAACAACAATGGACTGCTCTTGTATCACCATCGTCAAGATCCGACAAGTATCGGTCAACGTGCTGTTAAGAGTGGACTTGGCTAATCTGGAAAGAAGTTGGGACGAATTTAAGGACGACTTCTGTCGAGCTACATCGACTATCGAGCTACTAGACTGTCGAGCTACTAGACTGTCGAGGCAGTGATACGGGTCTACGGCCTTTCAAAGCCATGCTTCAAAAATTCCTACATTTCATGGCAAAGTCATGTCACCGTTCGGTCCCGCGAACAAAGATGGTCCGCAAGTTAAATAAACAGATGCAGACTTACCAAGGGTTACTCTCAAATACGACGAGTGCCTCACATACGGGTATTATTGAGGCGATTATACAGCTAGAAGAAAGTGCCTGGTCTGTTACAGATGGTGGACAAGATAACTCCAGTTGTGAAACCGGCTGTATTTCTGGCGAGTATGCATGCAATCATCATCGCGTTGTCCAAGCTTCCGTCGATTTCGACTCGTCACCAGAATTTAACAGTGCCCTGCGCAGGGTTGGGAACCTCCTAAGCAATCTTCCGGGGCACACACGGACCGTTAGAGCGTTAATATGGACCGCATTCTCCATACAAAGTACTCCGTACCAGTGCGGCCATCAATCCGAACATGCACACCCTCTGAATTACTCCAAGCAGACTGTTTACTTATCTGTGATAAATGCAATATTGAATCTATGCTAGCTAAGTAATAAATTGATCAATATTAATATTATTTGTTTTTTTAGTTCATTCGGCTAGGAAAAAAAATACCTTGCACAGAGGAAACTTTGGCGTTTTTCTCTTGAATCACCAAAGTAAGAGAGTAGGGGTTACCCTACAGAGATTGCCCCCATTTTTTGGGCAAGGACTAACTATCACTACTTGATGACCCGTTGAAGCACAGCATCAAGGCTTCAAGCTCGATTTTGCACACGATTGTGTTGTCTTTGGTGGGATATGCATGAATTTTTGTCCAAGCAGGATGAGATTGTGGAAGGAGATGAATTGAAGATGAGGATGGTTATTTAGAAGGTTGCGACGAATTGGTCAAAGTACAATGGGCATTTGCAACAAAGGGTGTTAACATATAAAATAGGGTAGTCAGAGGCCACTCCTTATGTTTTAGTTATGTCCCTTAAATCGGCGCCATCTCTCTTGTGGCAAAGAGCAAAACTAAAGCACTCGTCGTCAAACAATCTGCGTAAACATGCAGTTGTCCGGCCAAGCAGAATTGAGATACAAACCGTGTTTCTCCGGCCAGTAAATCTCTTCTTGAATTCTAACCAATTTGCCACGCAGGGGCAATTTTTGTAGTGTCAGCCACATGGCCTCATATCAGCTGACCTCTAGTTCCAATTGAGGAAAGGCTGAGCTTCTCTCATTACTTCTAGCGCATTGCCACGAGATCTTTCATTTAGCTTCGCCGCATTGAGGTCTGGTGTCTCCTAAAGCGAGGGTTTAACTTGACACTAGTTGTAATTAGGTTAACAGCGCAGTCTAACAATCCTATTGCTCACGTAGTTCCGAATCAAGTGCAAATACCACACAAAATATTGCGCAAAAAGAACTTTTGTCCCACAGATCGGCTGGGGGCCTAGATATGGGCGACGTACGTACTCCGTGGCTTGTAGGCCTGTTTCTTGTCAGGCGAGACTGCCAGATGCAATGCAGTTCGCTCCCGAGTACGGAGTAAATAGCCCTTGTATTTGACGTGTAGCTAAGCTGATTTCAAGCCTCTCAAACAAAATCCAGTCCGCAGCGCGAGGCGCCGATCGAGGCGTAGCCTCAATAGTCGGCAGGAAGCCTGCATGTCACTGAAAGGGGTGGCGCGCCAAAGGCAAATGTCAATCATTCTTGCCTACGTGCTTCATATAACATTTTGAGACTTTACAATTGCGTCAATAACGTCATACTGTGAGAGCAGTGCTGATAGATGGGTCTCGGGTTGTATGCAAGGCAGCCTCAGTCCGCTCGGCAGTGGCAAAGAGGGCCGGGGCGGCGGCAGTGGCGGAGTTTCAGATTTTAGCAGCCAGCAGTCAGCAGCCAGCAGCCAGCAGCGCTAATTCGTCAATACCTTGAAGCCTGGAAGCTTCCTTCGCCCACGCTCACGTAGCCAGTGTTGCCTGCGTCCTGCGTCGCCTCGCCTGGATTTGACAGCATCAACGATACTTCGTTACTGCAACACCTACCGCTACGAATATTGTGTTGCACTAAGGATTCTCGACAGGCAATCTGCACAGAGCAGCATAATTGCCTTATTTTTCTTATTTGGCAGACCACAAAGCCCATTGCGTCAAAATATCATGGACGTCCATTTATTGGTCTATGACCTCTCCCGCGGACTCGCTCGTCAATTGTCCGCGGGTATCCTGGGCTTTCAGCTCGACGCCATTTACCACACATCAATCCAACTGAATGGACGCGAGTACGTCTACGACGGAGGCATCATTGCCATCACACCCGGTACATCGCATCTTGGCGAACCTTTGGAGAAGCAACATCTCGGCACGACCAATCTGCCCATGGACATCATTGAAGAGTATCTAGACTCCATTCGCCCCATATTCACGTTAGAGGTAGGCGGTTCCGCTGCGGGTGCCCCAAAGCGTTCACAAGACTGATTGTCCATTAGGCTTATGATCTTTTCCGCCATAACTGCAACAATTTTAGTGACTCGTTTGCCAATTTTCTTGTCGGCAGTGGCATCCCGAGCCACATCGTCAACATGCCCCAGGCGGTGTTGGACTCGCCCATGGGCCGGATGCTATTTTCCCAGCTCACCCAAGGCGTCAATGCAGGTCGATCAAATGGATCTATCCTGGGCTTAGAGCAGAGTGCACAGGCACCTGCACCTGCTAACGTGGGTAGCACGCAAAGCGTCAAGAGAGTGTCCAGGTCAGACGAGCTTTCCCGTCTGCTGGACGGAGCAAAGCAGTCCTGTGCCATCATCTTCTTCACCTCGGCGACTTGTCCACCTTGTAAGATGATGTACCCTACTTTCGACAAGCTCGCCGAAGAATTTGGAAAACAAGTCACATTCATCAAGATTGACATCGATCAGCCGTCTACAGTGGACATATCACAAAGCTTCTCTATTCGAGCAACACCAACATTTGTCACTATGCTAAAAGGGACTGAAGAGAACAGATGGAGCGGGGCGGACCAGGCAGCTTTACGAGGGAACGTGCAGTTACTTGCGCAAATGGCTCACCAGAGTCACCCACATGAGAGACTTCGATTACCAAGCTTCGCTAACTCCAACGTCAAGCCCGTTCTTTATTCCAAGGTGCCACCACTGGCAAAGCTTGATGTAAAGATGGGAGACGAGGTGGCCAACTGCGCCCAAGTGAAGAAGCTCAAAGAGTTTCTCAAGGCAAAGAGTAATTTTGGCGCTCAAGATGCTGTCCTGCCTCACCTTGGAGAACTGTCCAGCTACATGCAAGAAACAGTCTCAAGCCTGGGCACTGAGATTTTATTTGCCGTCGTTGACTTGTTCAGATGTGCTTTGGCTGACCCTCGTGTCAGCGCATACTTTGCAGAGGAATCCAAGTGTGTGACCGTCAAAACAATCTTGAACTTTGTCAACGACCAAGATGCATGCCCTTATGCACTACGCTTAGTGACGGTACAGATGGCATGTAACATGTTTTCATCACCGCTGTTTGAACATGAAGTTCTCCGCAACTTGGATGTCAGAGCAGCATTGGTTCGGTTAGTTTCCACAAGCTTTCTCGATGATGCGCACAACAACGTTCGAGTAGCATCGTCGTCGCTCTTATTCAATATCGCACTGGCCAACCGCCAAGCCAGGGCCAAAGACCCAAAGTCTAGCATTCCGGAGGAAGACGAAGTGGAGTTGGCAGCGGCTCTGGTAGAGGCTATCAGTCAAGAGGAGAAGTCGACGGAAGCTCTGCAAGGCATGCTATCTGCTTTGGGGCATCTGGTATTTGGTACAAGTTTGGACGGTGAACTAGCAGATTTGTTAAGAGTCCTGGATGCGCAGGGGACAATAGCCTCCAAGAAAACACAGTTTCCGAATGAGAAGCTGATATCAGAAGTGGCGGATGAATTGTTGGGGAAGGGACTGAGAAAGCCATAGACATAGATAAAACATACGCAAGAGGAAGGAGGAGGAAACCGGGATATGGGTCAAAATGACTCGTGATCATGGAGCATGATCATATAGTAGAGAAATCATAATTCACAATCTCATGTTGGTGTCGCACACACACAAGAATTGAACTGCTGACTCATCCTCCCGTTTAGGATTAGCGTCTGCATCCACCCTCCGACCCTTTATCTTCCCACACGCTGCCGAAATCTTTCAGAATTTTCTTCTTCTTTTCTTCTTCATCAAAAAGCCAACTGAGCTGCCACGACCTTCACCCAGACTTTCCTACGGTGTCGCGTTGCCTTTCCCCTACGGGGGAATCGCTCAGAAGAGTAAAACCCTTGGATATAGGAAATTTTCCGCAAGATTGTCTTCGGACGATGTCTTTCAGTAGGCGGAATAATGCCAAGAAGGGGGGATATTTTTTTTTATGAAGAATGCGTAACAGTGACTGTGGACCATGTGCAAAGACCGATATCAGGAAGCTTGTCGCATTGCCTGGAGCACTGCCTTGTCGTACCACTACTGGCCCGTACTTTTAAACATTCACTGCATTTCAGCCGACGCCGCTATGAAGAAATTTCTGCAACTCCATTGCTGGCAGCAGCAACGACGACAATAACAGTATTATAAAGACGATGTCATGTTAATTCATGTTATGACTGTACTATTAATCAAACCCCCGCCCCCCATGGCAATCAATCTAGCATCAGTCTTGAGTCACCTCAGTCAAGTCCCCTCCTGGTTGTTTACTCCTGTGCTGATCTCGCACAAACCTCTCAATCTTGGGATCATGATCTGGGCGTTCAGGTGGGCCAGGAGGTTGAGGTTCGTCTTTTTTAGGATGTTCCTTAGGCCCTAAGATTTTAGATGCAGCGGGGATGAACTCTGTGACTGGGATTGGTCAGTCAAAAATAAATGCCAAAGCAAATGAGGAAAAAATTTAGAACAAAGCTGTACTCTTTTCCACGACGGGGTGTGGCTTTGGATCTTGGTCGCGCTCTCGCTGTTCTACCGCTGCCTTGTCTAGTTGATCCTTGAAGGTGTTTTCAGGAGCATCAGAGGTAGGATTTTCGGCGGCCATTTTTGTTGGTATTTTTTAATCCGGAGTTCTTGATGCTCGGTTAATATATGAAATTATGTAGGAAATGAAGAGTATTTGAATAGTTAGAAGACAACAGGCGAAATCAAGGTTGAGGCTGTGCCAAGAAGCTTCAACCTTCATGATGCCATGGCTATGGCTCTGGGACCGGTACACCTGAAAATGACGTCAAAAACTAGCGACAGTGCAGTCAGTTGCTGTGTTGTCCACTGTATCCAGCGCTGAGGTGGGCAAGTGGGGTGACAGATCATAGCGCAACTGCCCCAGTTTGACGTTCTACGGAACATGAGTCGGGCGATAAGATAACGGTAGCCACTTCTCGATCGCCAAGTCGCTCAACATCTTGAGGGAAAAGGCGCATGATTTTCCTAGCAGCCATAGTCACCCCCTCCCCTCAAGCCAGCCACGATTCCGAGCGCATTCCAGCCGCTCATCGTGACACACAATGGCACCTATACCCATAACCATTGTTACCGGCTTTCTCGGGTCCGGCAAAACCACCCTCATCCTGAACCTCATCCCGCAGCTGCGCCAGAAGAATCCGAAATACAAACTCGCCCTCCTCAAAAATGAGTTCGGCGACTTGGCGGTCGACTCCCAGCTGGCTTCTTCCTCTGCTATTTCCGGCGTGCAAGAGATGCTCAACGGCTGCATATGCTGCAACCTCGTTGGCCAATTAGGTCCCGCGCTGGACGAGCTCGAGAAAACGGTTATACCCGACCGAATCATCATTGAGACAAGCGGCTCCGCGTTCCCTGCGACGCTGGCGCTCGAAGTGAACCGTTTGGCTCGCGACACGGGCAAATACCTGCTGGATGGTGTCATCAGCGTGATTGACGTGGAGAACTGGCAGGGATATGAGGATACAAGCTACACGGCCAAGATCCAGGCACGGTACACGGACTTGATTGTGTTTAACAAGTGGGAAGGCGCTGGCGAGGACAGATATGAGAACTGCCTCGACAGGGTGGGCGATTTGGATGTGGACGTGGCTAAGACGAAGAGCACAAAGGGCTGGGTTGACATGGATTTGGTGTTTGGTATAGATGGCGGGTTGGCAAACGAGCTGACCGAGGCGGATGTCAACGGTGGCGATCATACCGGCCACGACCACAGCAAGAATGGCACCAACGGTCATTCTCACGACCACCAGAGCGAGGTAGAGGTTCTCTCCATTGAGCTCAAGGGCGAGTCTCCCACATCCGCGGTATCTACCGATAAGCTGCTCACGCTGCTCAGCGCCGCCCCCAAAGACGAAGCATACCGCATCAAAGCCGTTGCCACTCTTTCAACAACGCCCAAAAACTCCGATGTGGATGTACCACAGCCCGCGGACCACCCCAAGGGGCGATATATTCTCAACTGGGCGTTCGGTAGATGGACGTTTACTCCCATGGCCGCGGAGCAGCCGGAACACGACTCAAGTCATGAAACGGCATTGCGGATGACCATGATTCTGGCGCGATACGAAAGTAATAAGTGGAAGAAGAAGTTGGAAGCGGGGGGTTATGTTGAGTTGGAAGGCACAGCGAATAGAGGGGATTGCCTGAGCGTGAAACGGATTCTTTAGAGACTAGAAACGCAGAGCATATAGACGAGATATGATACATGACAGATAGAGGACATTTGATGTACGGAAACAGATGTCTTGAATAGATTATAGACATCGCAATCCATGATGCACAACGGTGCTTGACAAGCTGGTATACTATTAAAGCAGCTGTCTGAGAGGCGTTTTACCACCTGCTCCCCTGCCCTGTGTCCCATTCAACGCCAAAGCTTACGGTTTTGTACCCTACCTTTTTCTTGAGCGCCCGCTTGATGATGCTTCTATCTGGTAGTGGAGAAAGACGCTTCAAAGAACGAAGCTCAGCAGTAGAACGATTCACAGTTGGGTCCCTGTGTTCAGCAACCTGATTCCAGTCTATGCCCTCATCCCCCCGGTTCGTATCAGCATCGGGGTTTTCCTTCAGCAAAGCCTTTGGTGGCTTCATGTTATTTACTGTACCACCACAGAGAACACAAAAGTCCCTCCTACCCCCTGGGAACTGAGCACACAGACGGCACTGCACGTCAGTTGGTTCCTCGCTCTCAAACTCTCTGTACCAATTTTTATTTTTATCCTCTCTAGGCCTATCAAGATTGTGCCTCTCCGGCCGCAATGGTCTTGGTATCTGGGCTTTTTTCAACTCCCCATCGGTCACTGCCTGAGTGTCTTTCCTGATCTCTGCAAGCCGAGGCCACAGACCGCTCGTGGCAGCCTGGTAGGGAGTGGTTGGTACATCCGGCAGGGGCGCAGCTGACCCCTTGGGTTTAAACGCCTCGTGCCAGTTTATACCTTCATCTTCCCCGCGCCCATCGACCATGTACCGCTTCTCCGGCAGCAACGGGCTTGGAACCTGGACTGCCTCGTCCAAGTCCACATCACTTACGGTGCCGCAGAGAGCATCAAGGGCCTTATCGATTTCTGTAGGCTGGGAACACAGACTGTTCGTTGTGTCCCGGTAGGACGAATATGTCAAATCAGGCAAAGACGCAATTGAGTCCTCGGTGTCAAGCGTCTCGGGCCGTTTATACTCCCTGCGCCTACCACTAATGGTATGCTTTTCCGGCGGCAGCAACCGCCTCGGCATCGCTTCTTCTTCCAACTCCTCATCAGGCACGGCACCACAGAGCGCATCGATGTCCTTTTCGATCTCGACAGACTGAGAGACCAGACGGCCCGCTGTGTGCCGGTCTGGATCATCGCGAAACGCGTATTCGTTCGCGGCGGCGGCACCACAGAGGGCATTAATGTCTTTTTCGATCTGCGCAGACTGCGAGCTCAGACGGCCCCATGTATTCTCGTGTTTGTCCTCATAAGAGGAATACTCACTTACTGAGCGTGACTCGGTGACCTCGGAGGTGCGCGACTCGGTGCTGCTGCGCCGAGACGCTGCGGACAGCAATGCAGGAGGCCCGGTGACGATTTCTTCCCGGAGGTCTGATATCTCGCTCTGCAGCTCTTGCAGGTATACGATGGTGATTTCGTGAGTGAGAGCGGCTGCAGAGCGGGATTGCGAGCCGGCAGACGGCGATGGCGATGGCGATGGCGACATGACGGCTGAATGGCGGGAGTTTGGTAAGAAAGGAAAAAAGGGCTACGCTGTGGAAGAGTGGCTTTTCTTACAGCACATGCTTTATCGAAACGAGGTCTTTGTTGAAAGGCTGTGAATGGGATGCTGTGAATAAACCCACACACAAAGACCACACAAAGAGGCTATGAATTCATTCGGTTTTGGTTTCCACACAACGACTACCTAAACTGACTGCCTGACTATGCGTAAGTCCTTATTTACATGCGACTTGCAAAAACACCCAGAATTAAATAGCAAGAAAAAAAAATTGGTATAACTGGTCGTAATCATAACTCATAGACTAACAGTAACAGTCATGCTATTACTCAAAACCATCAACGTAGGCGGAAGGTCATTACACAGCAATTCCACGTCAGAAAGATACTGAATTGTAGAAACCTCATCCGAGCTCGTTCCATCGGATGGGATCGGCAACGTAGTCATTAGAACAGCGGTCTCTTTGGAGTGCTGTCGCATCAGCTCATTGAGGATCAGGTGTTGCGCTCGACTGGGCAGGTCGTTAAACGAGAGTGCCGTGCCGGGACTGGAAAAGACGGACCCGGAGCCACTTTCAGTGCCATCATGCGGGCCATGGTCTCGGTAGTGTTCCGCGTGTTCTGGAATCATGGATGCATTTGCGTCGTGACCTAGCGTTGAGTACTGCGAGTTTTGTCGAGAATGGTGTCGCGAGTGTGATCCTGAATGGGACTGAATTGGCGGCGGATTCGCAAAAGAAATGGTTCTGGATCCCTCTTCACCGCTGACTGTTGTCTCTGGGAGCGGACGACTGGAGAACTTCCCGAGAGAGGACTGTCTTGAGAACGCAGGCCGTTCTACCCTCGGCGTGGGGGGGTTCGAGGCAGATGGCGCAAAGCTGATTTTGGAGCCGTCATCCTCGGCGGTGATGGTGGTTTCCGGCACAGGTCGACTAGAAAAGCGAACGGCAGACGACTGGCGGGAGAAGTTGGGGCGTGCCGGCGTGGTGGTGCCGCCGCCACCGCCGCCGTCACGGGGTGCGAGAATGCCGCTTCTCGAGGGACTTGTTGAGCGTGCTCGCCCGGAACCATTTGATGGAAACTCCGGGACTTGCAGCGGATCCAGTACCGGAAAGGCCTCATTTTTGGCCGTGGAGCTACCTATTTCTGGCTGACCTGGCGGACTGGCTCGAATCTCGGCTACTTCCGGAACATGCAGCGCAGCTGGAGTTTCCGGCTTAGTCGTCGGCGTCAATGTCTCTGATGTAGACATGGTGCCGTATGAGGGAGCAGTCAGGCTTGTGTCGATAGACTTTGGCTTTCTCCCCGCTCCAGACCTCGCAGATGACGGCGTCTTAGTTGTTGCCGTATCGATCCCACGCCCAGCGTGTTCTGATTGGGGCAGCAGCAAGGGAAGCCGTGCTGGGTCGGGGCATGTGACGTCTGTGGTGAGGAACGGATCGCTATCAGGCTCATAGCCTTCATCCTCGGAGGCATGGTCAATATCAGAGTCAAGGTCCGTGTCAGATTCGTGATCCAGAAAGACGCCATCGTTAATGTGCGTAGTATGAATCCCCATGCTGACGCCGAGTTTCGAAAGAGTGGCAATGTCTGGCTTCCTAGGCATCTCCGACACTTCAGCCATGCTCTGTCTACGACGATCATTTCCAGGGTCCTCGTGCGGGTTATAACCACCGCCTGTTGAATCACGAAAATGCGCCAGCTGTGAAAGCTCCTGACTTGCTGAGAGGTCCTCTGCTTGTCTGCGGAACGCTTGCAGATCTTCCCACCACCCCTCATCTTTCAGTGCCTCGCCAACCACGATTTCAGTATCGATGTCGTTGGCTATGCCATGGACAATGAGTTCGTACATGTTGAGGTTCCCGGATGCCAGACAGAAAACGAGAACATTAGCATCGATGCGAAGCTTCTCCAAGAGCGCTTTGACTCTCGCGCTTTCCTCCGCAACCTCATGCTCGTATTCCACAAAGACCATGACACGAACCGCGAACGCTTTTCGCCAAGCATTCACGCTGTGCAAAATATGACCCAACTGAAGAATGAGAGTGTCTGTGGATGTTAGCATAGAGTAAAGTACCGGCGGACATGATGGGGGGGAGTGTCTGCTCACAAGTGTCAAAATTTGTCGTCACTAGGTTCTGGCCATCAGCAGATACCTCGGCGGACATTTGAATGGGCCAGAGGTCGATATATCTTTTTGTGTTGGCATCATCATGTCGAGGTGTTTCTAACGTATCGAATCCATGCGCTACGGCAACATTGAGCTTGTACCTCAGTGCCAAGTCTTCCAGCATGACCATATAATCCGTGGGCGACATCATGCCTTCTGTTCGGATGGCGTCCGTAGGAAGCACACCTTCGAGCAGCCGGGCGGATGTATCTCCACGTCGTCGTTTCACAGTCCCATCCTGCTGCTTTGGCCTGCGTTTCATTTTGGAAGCCGGAGACGCCGGGACATCGGGGATAGGAAGGCTCGGGTTTGACTTGCGTAAGTCTTCCATGTTATAAGAACCAAAAACGGCAATGTTCGGACGCATGCCACCTATGCCAGCTGACAACACCAGATTACGCACCCCCCAAATAATTGATGGTGACATGGTAAGCTGCACAAACGCTTTGATCCTGGAAAACTCAGAAATGTATCTCGTCCATGCCTGCTGTTGCAGGCGCGCTTCATGCACTCCTGTGTTGAAGTCATCAGTGACGATGACATGGCCCAGTATGTACAGGGATCCCTTCTTCATGGAATTGCAAAATTGTATGAGCCGGGTCTGACGCCGTGGGTCGTTAATGAGAAGGATGATATGCGGCCGCCAGAACTTGATGTGTTCTGGCTTCAGACGCAACAGGTATTTCCGGACTTGATGATAGATGAGATTCTGGGAAACATCGCCCCATCGCTTCGGTGGGCATAAATAGTGTATCAGAAGGAAAATAAAAATTAAAACACAGATAGCAATCGCCGCGTAAGTCTCATCAATGAAGAACATGGCGGCGGCAGACAGGAGGCTGCCAAGCCATGCTGTCTGCCAGTTGAAGAATTTGAAACTGGGACGGAAGTTGGGGGCCGAACCAATCTTCAGTAAAAAGCAAGCCAGGTTCATCACAAAAAAAGTCATCTGCACCCATTAAAATAGGAAAGTAACGCAGAGTTTGAAGGATATGAACATACCTGGTACCCCATAGAAATAAAAGTCGCAATCTGATTCAAGTCTGCAAGCAGTGCCACCTGGGCAATGGCATAAGTCAAGAGAATGGCAAGAATCGGCTCATCGCTTTTCTTGGTTCCTCTGCCAAAGATAGATAGTCCCGGAAGAAGCTTATCCTTGGCTAAGGCCTGAAACAGCTTTGCAGAGCCGATGATACCCATCAGGGCTGAAAAGACAGTCACAGCGCACTCCCCTGCGAGAATGATAGGTGCAGACAAATTGGTTAGTGAAACAATGTTCGCGTTGGCGAGAAACGAGTCTCTCGAAATCGTACAGGCCATGGAAAGAATCACAGTGAAGTAGACGATAAAGGTTGTTAGCATTGCCCAAATTGAACCTCTAGGAATAGCCTGGCTTGGGTTTTTGAGATCTCCGGACATGGACGCACCAGCAAAGATGCCTGAAGTCGCTCTGAGGAAATGTTAGCATGGCCACACGTGCCGAGGGACTTCTGATGCATACGGAAATAAAATGCCAAATAAATCCCTAAATGTTGACAGTCCTCGATACACGCGGTGGTCGAAACTTGGCAAGAAGTTCTCAGCAAAGGTGTTCAAACTAATGCCGGTATACTCAATACCAGCGGCTTCGTCGATAAATGGAACCTGAAAAACGGCAGATATCGGAATACTGACTACTGCTATTGTTAAGATAGCCAACAATAGATTGGATGCTTTAGAAAACGTAGCCGATCCCAACAGACACATGCCAGTACACAGCAGCAAAGCCGCAGTTTGCAAACCATAGGTTGTCCAATAGCCTTGGGGGAAGACAGACCCAACATTCAGCATGATGCAGTCAAGCAGACCGACAATGTTCATTGCGGTATTGAGGGCCTGAGCCAAGAAGAATAAAATTCCGATAGAACCTCCGAACTCAGGACCTAGAGATCTCGATATCAGGTAGTACGCGCCACCGCCTTTGACTTCGCCATTGGACGCAATGGCTGACAGGGATAAGATGGTCAAAAGGTCGACACAATATGCTGTAACTAACAGGCCTGGGGCGTCTTATCAGCACGCTCGTCTACCCAAAAATCGAGACAGCACTCTTACCTAATATCCCTAGGAATCCCACCTGCCCTAAAATCAAGCCAAAGCGCAAGAACATCAGAATACTCATGATATTAAGGCAAACAGGAATATAAACCCCGGACACCAAGCCCAGCTTGGAGCTTTTTCTTGCCGCCTCCATGACGGCTGGATGGTCGCCCTTGTCGTCCGGGGAGGCAGGCATCGTAGATTGAGAAGAAAGACGGACGGGAAATAAAAATATTCCGTTGTTTGGCGAAGTATGATGCCTTCAAGCCCGTCCCAACTACATGCACGTACGATTCGAGAGTCGTCCAGCGACTTTCGGACGTGAAGGTGCGGCCGTGACTGTGCTTTCTATGTGCTGCAGCCTTGACGATGAAGGCATTGGCAAGGTTTTTAAGACAAAAGAAGGGAATAGCATCCGGTCTTGTTTGGTAGGACGAGAAATCTACGCGGATAGCAAGCGGCAAACAGCTAGATGCGGAGACGTCGATTGTTTGTCATGATAGGTTCGCCCTTTCAAAATACGACTTGGACCCTCCGCACCTCACGACGCCCACCTACGTCAAGCCCCATCAAACGCCTCCACCAGAGACACCGGCAATGTTTCTTGGCGGAGAGGCGGGGCGGTCAAACGGCCACCGCGCCATGATTGTCGGTGATTGATTGATGGTCAACATGGTGCACTCCGTATATTAAGGCCAAGGATCAGCGGTTCGGTTCAGGCGAGCGATAGTTTGCCAAAATACCAATGTGATGACGGATGGTAGCAGAGTAAATCCACGAAACAGGCGCAGGAGATGGCATAGCCAGGAATCATTCGGTTTGATGTTCTATGTAGGAGCTAAGAAGCACGTCGCACTCAACGAATCGCCAATACTACCGGCCTGCTTTTTTAGGCAAGACTGGCTTCACGCGTCGGAGTCGTCGCCATCAACGTCGCCATCACAAGCCAGCGTGCTGAATGGCGCATCGTTGGCGTCCGTTGTTGTCTCCCGGATCATGGATCGACGCCGTGGCCTGTAGATATGGTGATGGCTGGCATATACCGTGATTGGCTCATCCAATGCAAGCGGTGGGCGGTTGTTGCCAACATGTTGGTTGGGGAGGTGGAGATGTGCCCATCATGTCGCTGTGTCTGATGATGCCATGACAAGGATTTGACGGGAGGAGAGATCTTTGGCATCCGATTTTTTCCTGCGGGGGCTGTACGAAGTAGACGATTACGAGATGAGGTGCCCTCTCACCCACGGGGTAGTACGGGAGAATGAGTGAGCAGCATGGGTTAATGAGCTGCAACGCCGGCACCTCATGGGTATATTACTTATCGGCAACCCATATACCTACGTAGGCATGGAGTACACAAAGAAAGTAAGACTTACTACTGCGTTCTGCTGCACCAAAACCACGTTTTGCACTACTCATGTAAGTCAACACGAAACCAAAATTTCACTACGCACAACAACCGAGCCAAAAAATCCCCTAGAGTTACTCCAATAAGCCACATCCAAACCTGTCCGTCTTTTTCCAAAGAAGGCGGTACCCAAAATTCATCGTCTCAACCTTTAGCACAGAGATTTAAGACGCTGCCCATTCTTTAAATTTGGCAACCCTTCTCGCGGTAAATCTCTCAAACCTCAAAAAGTGCACATGCACCGATGAACTCAAATATGAGTACGTGCTGGGTAGACCAAGTAAAAGAAGTAGTCCACGCCACCCTGGCATCGCCAGCGATCATGACACTCGAATCCATTAAGCACAATGTGAGTGCCTTCATCTGTCATCCGAGCTAGCAGGCTACCATGTTGTCTAGAGAAAAGATCTAGCTGACTACTCCGTAGAGCATTGACACATCATATGCTTCCTCAGAGGTCCCCACATCAAGCACAGGGATCGTCTCTTTAGCCTAGCAAATACGGAAGTACGTCTACATGCACTGCATGGTCTCGGTTGTTTTAGCGGGCATATTGGCGACATTGAAGTATATGCTTTGCTTGTTGATGGACGTGCTATTTCATAGAATGTTATCTTTAAAAAGTTTTCAACATCTATTGACGAGCCATCTAGGCGTGCGGTAGTAGCCAGTAGTACTGCTCCATAGTTATTGCAGAACCAACTTTGGATATGGTAGAAACGGCAAAGCTGGGGGCCGGCACTTCGTATAAGAACTAGAACCCTGCTAACTCTATATAAATTCCAGCTCTTATCTATTGTGCTTAAGTACCTGTGCCCGGAATTGGTCCTAAGAATGGATGGTATTGGTAATGCTGCTTGGATTTAGAAAGTGCTGTTGAACAGAGGCAAATGGGTGGGCATCAGCGAAGACGGCAGTCGATAAACTGGCGCTGATGGTCTTTTTAATGCCCAGATGTCATGTGTACTTCGGTACGGCCCGCTATGTTCTAGAGGAATTTTGAAATAGTCGTCACGGAAATGGCTACCCTTCAGTGAATACAACGTCGAGCACAGATGTCTCGTCGGCTATGTTAGATGCGACCGTGGCATGCAACCGTCGAGAGCGGAAGAGGGTGCGAGACACCATCTATTGGCACTGGGTCTCTTGCGTGCACCTTCATCTCGTTAAGAGAGGCTTGGCTGCCGTGCGCGGTCGAACACAGCAACCGTTACGCAGCAGATTATGCAGAGCTGAACCCATGCATGTTCCAGATGAGCTGTGTCCGAAATGCAGAGCAACGTCGACGGAAACCCATAATTGCTCAGCTCTATGCGACGGTACTTGCAGCCCAAACAACCCTCCTACACGACCAGGAAGACATGAGTCGGATGGTACTCGGAACAGTGTGACAGGTATTCGCCTGTAGCGGCTTGGGCCGGTGACCTATGATCCATGGTGGCCTGAATAATAGCATGATCCGCACAATGCCAAGTGCGTACCGAGAAGCCTGAACTTTGGCGTCAAATGAGGGCTTATAGCTAGTGGTCGATGTCGGGTAACTAATTTGGCCATCTCATATGGAGAAAAAGAGCTGAATCTACGCATGCGTCATGGATGCTACGCATATGCACTCATGTATAGTGGCACGCTGAGGATGAAGCGGTGCCAGCCGTGCAGTCCCGTGCAATTATCTGGGCTACGATAGGGTCTTTCACGGGAGTACAAGGGTACGCCGTCAGCGGATGTGGTCCGCAGAGCCTCGTGCAAATGATCATAGAGAGAAAAGAGCACAAAAAAATAAATAAATAAATAAATAAAAAGACAAGACTAAACAACGACGATATTTTCAAGAACAAGGCGAGTTTCACAGTGTCTCCAGCGAACATATATCGCCGGACTAACAGGTGATAACGATGTGCAACGGAATCTCGTGAGCTGCAACACCGGCACTCCTCACTGCGTATTCCGCCTCTACTTATTAGAGGCTCGTACTGGACTGCGAGTGGCTGGCAAGTTGGCAGTGACCAAGCGAATATGCACAGCTGTGGTGGGTCACGGCTCGGCTTACAACGGGACCTCTGCAGTTGACCGCCAGCTGGCCATTGACAAGACCAGAGGTTCCCAGCACGGCGCCCAGCTCGGAGTGTGATAAGGTCACAGGACCCACAAACACGCTGTCCTGTGCCAGTCATCAAACCCGAAGGCCAGTGGACAAAAGGCCCTTCCCAATGCCCTAGGCACGCTGCGCTAGCGGCAACTGCAAATCTGCGAGTTCTACTCCGTACTCTTTTGCACGGAGGCCCCCCCCCCCCCCACACGCCCGTACTTCAGTACGTATTTATTAGTTACGCCCCCAAACAAAATACATGAAAAGACACCAAAGCCAAGCCATTCAACGGCCAAGCTTCTCCCCCCGAAGACGGTCTCAACCCACCCTCCCTTTCAGACGCCCGGCTCCGTCATCTTCTACCACAACCACCCCTACGCATTCGTTTACCGGGCGCTCAATTGACAGTCAGCTGAGGCAGCAATAGCGAGCCGGGAAGCTTCAGAACTTCGATCTCCTCGATCCTTAACACGCGATCTTGCCTTGTTTCCTCTGTGCAGCACACCTTGGCTCGCTCATCCCCCCCGTGATTGCTCTTCCGAGCCACGAGCCACAGTGCCGGGAAACACGCCATTGGTGACATTCTATTGCTCCAGGCCTTTACCGTGGCCAAAGTAAATACAGGCCCAGACTTACGGGATGCAATAAGAAGCCTCTTCACGAACCGGTAATCCTTGTCAACACCCGCTACATTCACGCATTCCTTCCACGACGAACATGTCTTTACCCAGAGATTCTCTCAGCCCAGGTCAACGACCATCATCACCTTTGCCTGGGCAGCCTCGGTCATTTTCGTCGTCCATTCCTCGAGGGGAGCTGACCGCCCGTCTTGCCGAGCCGGTTCCCGGAACATCACCTCTGCGAGGTGGTTCTCCTGCTCCAGGCGGAGAAGCATTTCAAACTGGTGAAGCTCCATATCTTGGGGGCAGCTTTACTCAAGGGCCTGGCGTATCGGCATTAGCCGCCGCTCTGTCTAACTCTCTAGGACAGTCACCGCCTCGTCATGGTACACCTGCCGCCCGGATCAGTACACCTCCCCCGCGATCACAGTCACCCGCTATTCCCGCCCGATCTGCTACTCCTACTCAGTATGGGTCTTTCGACTCGAGATCACGTTTCGGCCTGGGCGGTCCTGGGAGCACCGGTCCATACGAGGACCCCGAGGTTGTTAAACGGCACCTCGTTCAGCCCAACGAAGCCGATAATGTCGCTTCAGAAGAGTCCTCTATGATGGGCACCATAAAGGGGAAGCAACCTTCGGACACTGGCGCTGCTGCAACAACTGATGAGGAGTTCTCCAGTCTGCAGTTGCAGGGAGGCGATGTGACTCGCGGGATTTACAAGTGGACTGAGCAGGCGGAGGCCAAAACCAAGCTCCATCGAAGCAGGAGCTATGACGAGATGCGCCCCGAACCAGAGGAGGAAGTGATGGATATCAATTCGATCAAGGTGCCAGGTGGATTCAGACGGGATCACCTTCGAAGACGCGCTTTGAGCCCTAGTGTTCAGCAATGTGAACAGGGTCGGAATGGATTCAGTTCCCCCGGGACTGTTGATCAACCAAGGCTGTTTACTTCGAATTTCTTGGAGTTCCTGACCATCTACGGCCACTTTGCTGGTGAATCGTTGGAGGAAGACGACGAAAATCTGGGACCTAACGAAATATGGGATTCCGGTGAAGACCTCGAAGACCGGGACGATGAACCAACCGAGGACAGCGCTCTCTTAGGCCCATCCAAGAAGAAGCGCAAGAGAAAGCCCCGTGGCGGCAGTGGCCAGAACAGTCCGATGAACGCCGCATTGCTGTTGTTGAAATCATTTGTGGGCACTGGTGTTCTGTTTCTGCCTCGCGCTTACCTCAACGGCGGTATGCTTTTCAGCAACCTTGTCCTACTAGTCCTAAGCATCCTCAGCTACTATTGCTTCGTTCTCTTGGTGTCGTCGAGAATGAAGGTCGAGGGCTCGTTTGGTGACATGGGGGGCATTCTCTACGGCAAGTGGATGCGAAATATGATTCTAGCCTCCATAGTCATCAGCCAGATCGGTTTCGTGGCAGCATATACCGTTTTCACAGCACAAAACTTGCAGGCTTTTATTCGAGCCGTTTCCAACTGCAAATCGTCCATTAGCATCCCGCTGCTCATTCTCATGCAAACGGCCATCTTCCTACCCTTCTCCCTCCTCCGCGACATAGGCAAGTTAGGTTTTACAGCCCTCATTGCTGATGCTTTTATTATGATTGGTCTAGCCTACCTCTTTTACTACGACGTCATCACCTTGAACGCCAATGGTCTGGCCGACATTATCATGTTTAACAAGAAGGACTGGACTCTGTTCATCGGCACCGCCATCTTCACCTTTGAGGGGATCGGGCTCATTATCCCGATTCAAGAGTCCATGAAACACCCCGCCAAGTTTCCTCGCGTTCTATTTCTCGTCATGATTATCATCACTGTTCTGTTTACTGTCATGGGAGCCATTTCGTATGCTGCGTACGGATCCAAGACGGAAACTGTGGTTCTGCTCAACCTGCCCCAGGATGACAAGTTCGTCAACGGCGTGCAGTTGCTGTACTCTTGCGCCATTTTGCTCTCGACGCCGCTCCAAATTTTCCCTGCCATTCGTATCATCGAGACGGAATTGTTTACGCGAAGTGGCAAATACAACCCGTGGATTAAGTGGAAGAAGAATATTTTCCGCTTCTTTATGGTTATGATGTGCTCCGGCATTGCATGGGGAGGTGCTAATCACCTCGATAAGTTTGTTGCCCTCGTCGGCAACTTTGCGTGCATCCCGTTGGTGTACATCTACCCAGTAAGTTTCAGCCCCTCCTCAGACTAAAACATGGACGTTGCATAACTAATGCCGCTGTCCAGCCCCTTCTGCATTACAAAGCTGTTGCGCGTAATAGGTTTTGGAAGATTTCCGACATCGTCTTGTGTATCTTCGGGTTTGGCGCCATGGCATATGCAACCAGTTTAACCATTATGAGCTGGGCGAACGCGGAGCCCAAGGCGCCGGGGTACTGCGACAGGAGAGGAGCATGACACAACACTATACAGGTGATTGCATAGGCGTTGGAGCAAGAGACGGCGTTTTGTTTGGCACCACGCATTGATAATAGCGACCCTGGTGTTGCAAATTGTTTGATAGTAGTACGGAGTACAGATTGTATAAAATTGGTTGCAAGGGCGTAGACTAGCATGGTAGATAGAAGTTCCAAGATTATTTGGCTCAGGGCCTAGCATGCAAATTGAAGCTAGAGTGTAGATTTTGAACCCAAGCTCCTCACTATCACTACTCTTCAGATTGATCAGAAAATTATCGTTGCTAGTATTGTCAATGGAACTACGGTAAATATTCCCTGTCGGGTGTGGAGTGTCGCACTACCACCAAACCCAACAGTGGAGATGGGATCTGGCAAAACGCACCCGATCCAGCCTCTGAGACGCTCGGAGACCGAGCTGACCATGTGCTGACAATTACAAGATATAAATTGGACAACTCTGAACGGCCCCGAATGGCGCGAAGCTGTTGCTAATCCGCAAAGCCATCATGTCAATGCCCACGGCTTTGCGCATCCCATTCTGTTTAGGAGCTCAGTTGCCCCGTTTTGCGCCTACAGGTCGACGCTCTTACGCAACGCGACAACCACAGTTCCCAACAGTTCAGACCTGTCCACGGCCGACATGCAGATGTGCAGCGACACCAGTAATGCCAGATGGTCTGGAGATTGATCACAAGAGTCCCTTGAATGGTGTGATCTCGGGGTATTCGGAGCAGGTACTTGTATGTACTGGTCGGGACGATTGGGCGTCGAGAATTGAGGAGGAGAGTGGTGGGGACAATTTGGCGGCCGATCTGAAAGAATTGTTTGGAAGGGGGGGCACATACAGTGATGTGAGTATTTTACCAATTTACCTCTTCTACTTCAGCTTCTTCTGCTTCAGCTTCGCAAGCTAATGAATACAAGCCGTTTCACAATATTTCCGTTCTAAACGCCTCATTCCCCAGCTCCAGCCCACCCAGACAAGAGGTGCAATCCACGTCAGCCTATCTCCTCCCCAGTTTCAAGTACGTCCCCTTCCTGCCTCGGGTATCATTTGATAGTGTTCAGGCCCTCGCAAAAGGGTACCTGCTTCCCGAGAAGCTTCACTCCGCGCATGACGAGTTATCGCCCATCCACAGAGATAGGCTCACTCGGAAAGCGGCCTACCAGAATCTGTTGCTGGGTGTGCAAGACGTCCAAGATGTGCTGGTCCTTATTTGTGGCCATGGGGGACGGGACGCGAGATGCGGCATCATGGGACCTCTGCTGAGGGACGAGTTCGAGGATAAGTTGGGGCAGGCGGATTTCGAGATCGCCAGGGATGCCGTGCAGGTTGACCTCGGAGATGCCACTGCGCAGAGGATAGGGGGCGGTGCCATTGGAGAAAAGAAGATCGCTAGAGTGGGACTGATAAGTCATATCGGCGGGCACAAGTTTGCGGGCAATGTCATTGTGTATATCCCGCCGGGGCATAGGGGCAAGGACGGGGAGGAGCATGCGCTGGCGGGATGCGGAATCTGGTATGGGAGGGTGCAGCCGGAGCACGTCGAGGGCCTGGTCGAAGAAACTGTTTCAAAGGGCAGAGTGGTTGCGGACATGTTCAGAGGGGGGATCGATTCGAAGAGGATGATTCTGAGGATTTGATGCCGTGGACAAGTGGGCGTAGGTGCTTGAAGACGCAGTAGCTTGGGATAGAAGCTTGGCGGATGAATAGACGCATGTATGTATATTAGATGTACTTTTATATATATATATATATATTCTCCACTAGATTCTATGACCGAATTGGGTGTATCCTTTTTGGTGAAATAGTGGTGTTTATCAAGTTTCGTCTCATCCGTTTCCACCTGAGGTTGACTCCACGTGACCCCGCGACGACATCATGATGGGAGCGTTTTCATGGAGTCGTTCGACGGTTAGACCTCCACTGTGCCAACTTCACCTCAACACCAATTATGACAGCGTTCATTTCTTAAAAATACTTGAATCTCATTAATTCTCATTCTTTGTTCAACCCCGTCTCGCGTGCTTGGGTCCCTCTTTGCAAGCTGCCATGGCAGCCCCATTTTCTCGCGCCATCTCAAATTGCACCGTCAGACACACATCAATACGAGCATTCTCTCATCCGCGGTGCCTCAACTCAGCCACAGCGAAAGCAACCCCCAAAAGATGCAAATCCACACAATTCCCCAGGCTCACCACCACCACCACCAC